>JAGFMF010011967.1:120342-149072 GCA_019455555.1 Galemys pyrenaicus | reverse complement strand
GTGAGGTTAGTGTAGCATGGCCTGGCCAGGGTCAGAACTGGGGAGAAAGGAAAGGAGATTCCCCAGTTTGCATATGCACTGGCCTTGTCTCTGGAATGGTGCTGGCCTAGCCCCAGCTACCCCCCTATCCACCTGCCCATCTATCTGCCTCAGGTGTCTGGGAATGCTGGTTAGAGGCTACCAGGGAGGGGAACTCCAGGGGCCGGCCCCCAGGAGCTGAGGTCTGAACAATACCTTGGAGTCAGAATATAAAAGTCAAGGGACTCAGGGGTGGGCTGGTGGGGGGGGGGGTGATGGCCATCCCCCCCCCCTACTTGCCCACCTCCCAAGAAGCAGGCTTGATGGTCAGAAAAAGGATCCTTGAGGCCAAGGGGGGGTCTCTGTTGGGGTCTGTGCTAGGTTCAGCCACTGTCACAACTGTTGCTGAGGTGGCTGCTGTGGGCAGGACACATGCAGCCGGGGCGTCAGAGTAGAGAAGGGGGCCGAGGAGCCTGAACTGGCTCCTAGTGCTGGCTCCAAGCCGTTCTGGTTCTTCTGGGTGCTGGGGCTGCCAGTGGAGAGAGGTAGTGGGGGGCCCTCACCCCCAGTCTCCTCTTCCAGCTCCTCCTCCTCCTGGGCCTCCTCGGTCTCTGGCCCTGAGCTCCGTACCCTCTTTGGCTCTAGCTCCTCTCGGGCTGGGTCATCGCCCTCCCCACCCCGATCCATCTTCCGCCGCCGCCGCCTCTCCAGGGCCCGACCCCGTGCCCGGCTCCCATGGCGTTCTGCCTTCTCCAGCTGTGATCAGACAGGCAGAAAGAGATGTGGGCCAGTGGTCAGGCCTGGGATCCCTGATTACTTAAACTGACCTCCTGGCCTCTGACCACGACCCCTCTCCTCACCTCCAGAAGTGTGCGGATCCTTTCCAGGTCTGGAGGCTGCCCAGCCTGCAGCAGCTGCCAGATACTGTGGTTCTCATCCAGGGTCACCTCAAGGAGATCCCCCTCCAACATGAGCTCCTCCAGTGGGGCCCGAGTTGCCTCAGGCAGCTCCAACATAGGGCCAGTCAACTGTGGCAACATCGAGGACAGTAGCTCCAGGTCTGGGGGATTGCATACACAGGCTGGTCAGAGGCTACTGCTGATAAAGCCCCAACACCACAACCAAGTAAAGGATCACAGGGGTCACTCTGGTAATATCCAGTCAAGAGCTTACCCACACCTAGACCTACCTCTCTTACCTGAGCCCTCCCCCGGGGCTAACTTCTCAGGACTGGTGACACTGTCTCCATTCTCCAACAACCCCTGGACCTGCCAAGGAGGGCAAGAATGGTTAGTGGTAACTGAAGAACCAGGCCCTAGTCTTCTCCCCCAACCCCAAATTTAAAATCTTCCATCTCCTGAACAGACATAGGTTGCTGCAGGGATTAGTCTAAGGATCTGAATAGGATGGAGAATGGCAGGGAAGCTGGGCCAAAGGAGTTAGAAAATCAGAGCAGGGGCAGGGCTGGAGTCTAACAGGGGTGAGGAACAGAAGACAAGAGTTTGAGATCAAGAGCTGGGCTGGGCAGCTCACCTTAGGTATCTCCTTGCCACTGCCTTCTCTGAGAGGGTCAGAGGCAGGGGCTGCAGGGTAGATAGGGGGCTCCTCGGGCTTGGGTTCAGCCTGCAGCTGCTGGCGAAGTTCAGCCAGCCGTCCCAACAGAGCAGTCACATCCTCAGAGGCCAGAGCCTGCCTGGCACGGCCTTGCCAGTTGATGGCCCTCTCTGTGAGGCACTGTAGGGCCTCGCCCTCAGGCAGTCGCACAGGCAGTCTCTGTAGGGCTACCAGCAGTGCCAGGATGGTCTCCAGGCGCGGGCGCCGTGAGCGCATGCACAGTGGACACAAGAATTTGGTGTCCCACTCCCACCAGGCCAGTAGTGGGGATGTAGTGGGACTAGACCTTGGGGAGCTGAGGAGGCGGGGGACTGACACACATTGCCCATGGAACCAGTCCTGACACAGGTCACACTGCAGAGCTCCCACCCCAGCTGGCACCTGACCACACACACAGATGGAGGTTGCAGGGGAGGTCAATGATGTCAGGGGACTGGGCTTGGCAGAGTTGGTGCGGCGCAGCTGCAGGATACCCTCCTTCTCCTTCTGTTCCCCCTCCTTGAAGGCCACGATCTGCCATGCCCGGGACAGGGGAAGAGGAGGTCAGCAGCCCAGCCCTTCCCTTCTCTGGTGACATTAAGACCCCACTCCCAAACCAGGAGAACCGAGGCTCAGGGAGCAAGCAGTCTGTCCATGGTCACCCAGCTCAGACACTATCAATGCCAGGCTTTTCTCCCCCTCTGGGCCTAAGCTCCTTACCACAGAGCCTGGGTCCCTGAGGTCCTGCGCAGACAGCCCCAGCAGCTCTGTGTCAGATTTGTACAACCCCAGCTCCTTCTCCATCCACCGGCTGCGCTTGGTGCTATCTGAGCCAGCGTCTGCACACGGGCAGAGCACCTGAGGCAGGCAGACAGAAGGGGAATGACCAGCATTCCCTATCTCACAGCCCCTCTCTTCCCTTCCCAGGTGCCCCCAGCCCCCTATGTTCATATGTGCGATCTTAGAACAGTCAGGCCAAGTGTGGAAAGGCGACTGACTAGGGCCCCAGGCCTCACCTCCAGCAATGTGTAGCAAGAATTCTTCTTAAGGAAGGTCTTGGAAGCCTTTTCCCTCCAGGAGTGTGCCGTCAACACCTGCAGCTCTAGCTGTCTCAGCTCCTCCAAACCAACTGGTAGGTCCCGGCCCACAGCCACTAGGCCCTCCAAGTCATCCAAGCAGGGATAGTGGTCTCCATTCTGGGACAGGGGTAAGAGAAAGTTCAATTTAACTTGCCAACTTGATGTTTGGCCCTGAGCTGGAAACATGGACTGGACTTGTAATCTTGAAGAAGAAAAAAATCAGAGATGACCCTAAGGAAATCACTCACCTGGCTATCTCCCACAACTCCTACATATATTGGCTCAGTCCCCAGGTAGTCAGCCGCCAGACTATTGTATTGTGGTTTTTCTTCTACCCTCCCTGCCCACCACCACTCGCTCCCTGCCCAGCATCCTCTCTTCTCTCAGGCCAGCCTTGAAGCTCCTTCTCATGCTGTTCATCAGGCACATGTTGCCTCCTCACCATGTGCCGTGCCCCCTTCCTCTTTCTAGCCAACCCAACCCAGCACAACCCAATGTATGTGCCATCTCCCTGAGATGAAGTGAAGGTCGGGGCTGGATGGTGGTGGTGGTGGGGGTGACAGGGTCCTCACTTGGATCTCATCCACATCAGCAATCCAGGCTCGGGCCTTAGCAAGAGCCTCCTTGAGAGCCTGGATGTTGGGCAGGTGAACAGGGATGTTTTCTGCCTCATGGATTATGGCCTCAAGCGTGGCTGGTGGATGCTTCTGCCTAAAGGTGGGAAGAAAGAGGGCTCAGTTTGGTGGCCTGCCTGACCAGAAGCCCAGCCTGATCACCAAATACATCAGAGGCCTAGGGCTACCCCTTGGGCCTACTTGCTTGCATTCTGCCTGTTACAGTTGCCTATCCTTGCTAGTTTCCGACTGCATGCACTTAACTTCTGTGAGAGCCCTTGTGCCTCTGCTTGTCTACCAGTCTGCCAGCCTGCTGGCAGTGCCTGTGCACACTACCTGTAGTACTACTAATCTGGCGCTAAAGGTTGTCAGGTTGCCCTGTGTATAGTATTTCTACCAGTATCTGTCCATCTCTTGGTGGTGGTACTTGAGCTCATGTCATGCACATCAGCCTGAGGAGCTAGTCTTCCATACATCTCTCTGAATCTGCCTATCTCTACTTCCCCATCAACCTATCTCTGCCTCTAGCTGTATATTGTATTAAGGGAAAAAAAAAAAAAAAAAAGGAAAGGAAAAAAAGAGGGGAGGACAGGCAACATACTAACACAAGAGTCTATGCCAATGGCCATCTGTGGGAATTTCTCCACTAAAATTTGAAGGATGAGTAGAGCAGGAAAGGGAGGAGAGGCTGGGCCTACCTGGCCTCGAGGCAGAGATGGGCCTTCTCCTCCCAGCGTTCAGCAATAGTCAGCAGCTCCTGCAGCTCAGCCCGGGCTTTATCCACAGCAGGGCTAGGGGCCACACTGGCACCAGCGACCAACAGTCCCCTCATGACAGCCAGGGTGCCCCTTCGGGCTGAGGGGGCCAGCGTGCGTTTCACCTCATCCAGCCATCGTGCCTGTTCCACCTGCCGCTGCAGCTGCTGGGCCTCAGGCACCTCTACCCCCAGCTGCTGCCCCCTCTCCAACAGGGAATGCAGAAGACCTGGACTGGAGGGCAGTGAGGCCAGGGCCTCACGAGCCTCAACCTGGTAGGCCTCCACCTGTTCCAGAATACCCTACCAGAATATAGGATAAAGAACAAACTCAGCTAGGCCCACTTAGCGGTCCCACCACCAGATACCTTTTCCCACCTACCTTTTCTTACCCTCCTGTCTTTTGGGAAGAGCCTAACATGACTGGGCTCTCCTTTACCATGAGGTTCCTAACACTCTTCCTGTTAGAATACCCTGGGGAATTTATTAAAGTGCAGATTCTTGTGCCCTACCCCAGGAGATTCTTAGTAAGGGTTGGCCTGAAGTCAATGCTTTATTTAAGTTCCCATGGAAGTCTGATATATGGCACCAAGACACCCTCTCCCCTGAAAATACCATGTTTGGCCTTCTCACAAACCCTTATGCTCATGCTGGTGTCCACTGCCCTCTTAATTCCACTTTTCTATCTTACTGAACTTGACTCAGCTTTCTAGGCCCTCACCCTTATTCCTTCCTTCTCTTCTGCCACCTTCATCAGGAAACCTTAATTCTGCAGCCTGGACTTATACCCATTCCACCTGCCCTCTCCAATCCCATCTCTAAGAGGCAGTTGCTAGACTGTCTTCTAGATCCCATTATTTTTTTCACATGTGCATCCTGTGTTGTTCAAACACTTAAGGGAACCAAAAGTAGATGTTCAAATTCCCCCAATCACCCTGACCCCTTAGCAGCACTCCAATTCCACCCCACCTCACCTTGACATCCCCAATCTGGTGCATGGCACAAGGCAGGTTGTTCATCTGGTCCAGAAAGGCCCGGAGCTCAGCCAGGGTCATCTGTAGACCAGCCACCCTGTGGGGACTATGGAGTTTCACATGTGGGGTTTCAAGTCCAAATCCAGTTCCCTCCCTCCATCTCTATGCTGAGACCCAACACCTTTCCTCATCCCTGCCCACCTTAAGCGCTCATATTCCAGTCCCCCCTGCTCCCAGCTGCCCAGGTTGGGGGGGGGGCTTTATGATATAAGCATGTTCATATAATGAGGGAAAAGAATGAGGAGAGGAATATTGGACATATGGGTGGGGGAGGGCTTAGAGATGAGGGTAACAGCATCTGGACTGTTCATTACATTACATCCTCCACTGTAACTCTATAACTCTAGCTATGATTATATTTATGCTTGTGTTCTTTTCCCGCCACTAACCCTTCAACAACTCTTATCAGCCACAAAGCCTGTCTGAAATCTGAGCTAGGTACCAATAAAAAAGAAACATGTCTATCTTTCTTCACACTGAAATATTCTCTTCTCCATTCTAATTGCCTGGTCTCTCTTTGCCACCCTAATGCCTCCCAGAGCACTTCACACTTCACTGCTTGTCAGCTTCCTGTAGATGTCTAAGTCTACCCAATGGTACTCAGAATCCACCCCCTTGTATTTTTCCCATGTGCTGGGTTATCTGTGCCCAACACCTCATGACAGCATACCCAGCTTCCTGGCCGCTGACCAATCCCAGAGCTCGGGACACACAAGCCTCTGCCTCGCTCAGGCAATTTTTCAGTCGCTGCAACAGTTCACTGTTAGGAAACCTTCGCTCACGGGCCTCAGACTCTAGCGCCCTCAGCTCTTCAAGGCCTGGAGAGAGAATGCGCAGCAAGGAGTAGGCAGTATTGAGTAAAGGCAGAGGAAAAGGGTGGGAATACAGAAGAAAAGGAAATAGAACTTGCCTGTGGAGTCCCTCCGTCCCCCCATCACTCACTGCGCTTCCGTCCATCCTCCACCTCCAGGGCCACTCGCACTTTGTTAGCCCAGGTGTCAAAGGACTCGGCCCGAACCTTCAACTTATGCAGCATGGCAGGGAGCTCATCTAAGGTATACCGATACCTGGGGGAAGAGGGCAGGGCAGAGCACATCTGGCCCAGCTCTGCATCCTCCTCCTTGGTACACTTCCTCCAGGTAGTGCCCCTGCTCACCGCAGGTACTGCCGGCTACTAGAGCACTTGCAGAGGTCATTGATGTGAGAAAGGCAGACAAGGCCGTCTGGACAGTCGTAGCAGGCCAGGGCAGATAGGAAGCATGTGGTCTTGCACTTGATGCACTGGCGCTCATCATCAGGGAGTAGCTCAAAAGCCTCTCGCTCAGCTTCCGTGATGCCCTGGGGGTAGGTTAACCCACACTTATTACATACTGTCCCAAATTACAATGGTTCAATTTAAAATTTTTTTTACCTTATGACGGTATGAAAACACTACACATTCAGTTGAGACTGTACTGCAAATTTTGATCTTTTTTTTGGCTAGTGGTATGTGGAATAAGATTCTCTTATAACACTGAGCAGCAATAGTGAGCCACAGCTCCAGTCAGCCAAGTCATGTAATTCAATAAATTATAAGACACATTCAGCACTTTATTGTATTACTGTTTTGTGTTAAATGATTTTGCTCTAACTGTAGGCTAATATAACCATTCTCAGCATACTTAAGGTAGGCTAGGTTAAGCTATGGTGTTTGGTAGATTTTCAGTTTACAACTGATTTATTACGATACAACCCGTTGTAAGTTGACAAAAGTCTGTATATAGAACCAGAACAGGGTCAGATAAACCCTGATTTCAGTCACTACCAAGCACTACTTTAGTTGCAATCTGTGCTGAGAGTTGTGGGAGAGATCAAATTCCATAGAGCACACTGCCTCTGTTAAGTTCAGACTCTCAAAACTGGCGGGATGAGATAAGCCAAAAGGCTGAGAGGAAGAAAAATAAGGTAAGATTCAGATAAGCAAAAAATGCCTTTGAGTGGGAGAAAGTAGTGTGAAAAGCGGTGGACCAAGGCACCAGACAGGTAGCAATGTGTGGGAGTGGCCCAGAAAAAGGCTGAGGACTATTATGGGAACAAAGATGGCTTCTAGTCACTTAATGCCCAATGTATTTCATGCACCGTGATGGTTGCTGAACTGGCAGGACACATTGTGTGCACATGTATTACTTACAGAAATAAGTGTTTGTGCCCAGTGTTTAAAGATAAAAAAAAATTTCCCCCAAATAACATGGCTTCAAGCCTAGGCTAATAATTTCATCTTTCCCTCACATGAAGAAAAAATAGTCCATTCCAAAAATGGCAGAAAGCTAATGTTGGAGTAAGTACAAAGACAAATAGGGCAATTTTAGAAATTTTAAAGGATAACTTTGACTCTTAATTTTTGTTTTTTATACTAACTTTAACACCTAACCTCTGCATAGACTATGAATCTTTTGCCCATTCCAAATCCTGCTTTGCTACTTATTAACTGAGTGATTTTAGAGTAAATTTAAGGTTTATTTAAATCTCTCTGGATTTCAGTTTCCCTGTCCTGTAAAATGGAAATAGTACTTTCCTCAATGCGTTATCATGAGGATTAATAAGGTTAAACTAAGGGTTTAGGAAAACACCTTAGCACTTAGAATAAGTAAAATCAAAAAATACTTATTGTGAATAACTAAAGCAGACTGGGGACACTTGGTGGGGAGGGGAGGGGGAGGGTTGAGGGAAGATGGGAGCACGAGGGACTGAGATAATGGTGCACTGGTGAGATGGTGATGGGGAATACATGGGGATTACAATTGATGGCAAGTATATGTAAATTTAAAAAAATTTGTATTAATAAAATAAATTTAAAAAAAAGAATAGATTAGGAAGATGTGTTATATCTAACCAATGGAACTCGAGTCAACTATTTAAAAAATAAAAAAAAAAAAAGAAAATCATGTGTCCTGATTTCAAACTATTCTACAAAGCAACAGTAATCAAAACAGTACAGTGCTAGCATAAAAAAAGACATACAGACCAACGACTAGAATCCAGCCCAGAAATAAACCCTTGCATACACAGTCAACTATTATTTGTTAAAGGATTCAGAATACTCAATGGGAAAAGGGTAGTTTTCTTTTCAATAAGTAGTGTCAGGCAAACTATATGAATACACGAAGAACGAAACTGGACCCTTATACCATCTGTAAAGATTAATTTTAAATGTATTAAGGACTTAAATATGATCCCAAACCATTAAACTCTAGAAGAAAACAGGGAAAAATCTCCTTGCCATTGGTCTAAGCAATGATTTTTTTTGGGATATGACACCGAAAGCACAAGCAACAAAAACAAAAATAAGTAGAACTGCATCAAACTAAAAAGCATCTGCACAGAAAAAGAAACAGAATGAAAAGGCAATCTACAGAATGAGAGAAAATATTTACAAACCTCACTGGATTCAGTTACTATCCAAAATATGTAAGGAACTCATACAACAGCAAACAAGCAAGTAAAAGCCAAACAATCTTGATTAAAAAGTGGGCAGAGAACCTGAATGGACATCTTCCCAAAGGAAATGGCCAACAGGTACATGAAAAAATGCTCAACATCATTCTTTGTCAGGGAAATGCAAATCAAAACCACAATAAGTATCACATTACACCTGTAAGAATAGCTGTCATCAAAAAGACAAGAGATAATAAGTGCTAGCTTGGATGTAGAAAAGGGAGTCATTGTGGCAATGGTGGTTGGAATTTAAAATGATGCAGCCACTATAGAAAACAGTATGGAAGTTTCTTAAAAAATTAAAATTACCATATGACTCCACAATACCATTTCTGAACATACAGCCAAAAAAAAAAAATCAAAATCTTAAAAAGCACCTATATGTTCATTTAAGCATTATTCACAATAGCAAGGATATGGAAACAACTCAGAGTCTGTCTATGGATGTGTGAGAGACACACAATGGAATATTATTCTGAGGAACAAGAAAATTCTGACACTTGTGACAACATGAATGAAGCTTGAGGGCATAATAAGTCAGACAAAAACAAATACTACAGGATATCACTTGTATGTGGAATCTTAAAAAGCTGAATTCATAAAAACAATAGAATAGTGATTGCTAAGGACTGAGAGGTATGGGGGTGGAGAATGTGGAGATGCTGACCAGAAGGTACAAGCTTCCAATTAGAAGATGAGCAAGTTTTGGGGATCTAAGTACAGTATGATAATTATGGAGGGAAAAAAATGCTCAGCAAATACTGTAAGAAAGGTATCTATTTCACAGACCTATCTCAGACTAAGGAGGAAACTAAGTCCCAGGGAGCGAGCCAGTAATTTTCCCCAAGTTGAAAATCTGACTGCAGTCAATTTTGACTCAAGTCATAGAACGCTCTAAGCATGAAGCCCCTAAATATTTCTGGATTATGAATTCTTCTGAGAACTGATGTGAACCATGAGCCCTCTCCCTAGAAATGTACTTTCTCACACAAAACCTTTTACAGAAGTTTAAGATTAGCGGGTCCATAACCTTTCTCTAAGGTAAGAGCCAAATGTAAAGAATTCTCAATGTCAGGATGAGAACATTTAGTCTTCTCAACTTGCTTTGGCTCCTTTCTGTAGCCTGGCAAAGCCCCAGGGCCGTCATTTAATAACAGCATTAAACAGAGAGAAAATGATGCCTGGAAAAGCTAAGGGGCTTATGAACTGATGCCACAGACTGACAGTCCCCAGATTTCCAACACTTACTGCAGCTGCCAATTCTCCTTATAATCCATGCTGTTCGAACATTATAAATGAGCTTTAAAATAAGAAAATACTACCCTAAAAGGGAGCAAAGGATCCTTTAGGACCAACATTCCTTTACAACATCATGGAGAACTAAGTCAATTCCAAGTGTTAAGCTTTAAGGCAGCTATCTACTAGGTGGTCAGTGGTCCCATTAATTTACACACAAAACTGACAGATTCTTATAAGGAATCGATTAAGAAGACTGCCTGCTACTTGACAATACTACCCTGGTTTGAGCTACTGAACCATCTGAATGTAATGAATAGCATTTCCCAAGAAATGTTCACATTTTAATCATTTTCTTCACATATGATTATTACCAATGAGAGCAGCTGCTACACAGCAAGCACAGTAACAGATACTTTGACATAAATCACCTTACTCAAGTTTTACTATAATCTTGCAAAGTTAGGTTATTTTTCTCACTTTAGAGTTGGAAAGGGAGATGAGAATTTTAGGTCATCCAGATAATCAGCACAGCTGGTGTTTCATATGTTCAGTCTTGTTATTTAAATAATGATGAACAGCATAAACTATGGGTCAAACACCTTAAACCCACTCAACTATTCAACAAGATAAGTACTATTATAATCCCCATTTTTCAGATGGGGATATGCTTAGTTAAGAAAATTGACAATGGAATGTGGTTTCCAATCCAGATGCATCTATTTCTTTTCAGTATTCCAAGAGTAGAGGCTATGTCTTCTACTTTCTGGTGGTGCCCCCTTACAACCCCCATCTCTGCCAGGTCAGGGTGCCTGATGAAGGGAACTCTCCCACCACCCACCTTCTCCAGCAGGGCCTTTCGTAGACGGCGTTCCTCCTGCACCATGATGAACATCTCCTTATGCACAGCTGCCGCCAAGTTCAGGTCTAGCTTCTCTGGACAGGCAGCCATCTTGCAGATGAGCTCCTCGTGGGAGAAGACGCAGTATCTTCGGAGCCGGCGGTAGTGCTCAATGCACTGGCGCCCAGCCGGCAACTGTGGACAGGTTCAAAGTTGAATGTAGCCAAGCCAGGAGGCAATAGTGCCTCAGTTTCCTGTGACCCTCCTGCTTCTCCCTGGAGTCTACCACACTAGACTCACCCAGTCAGCAGTGCAAAAGTTGACCGCTTCAGCAAAATTGTAGCCTTGGTTGAAGCCACTGTGGTAAGCACGGGGGAAGGTAATGACGAATTCTCCTGCACACTGGTTTGTGCGGACAACCTGAGAAAGAAATGCCAAGGTCATTAAGACAGAGGTTTTTCAGTCTGAAGAAACCCAAATCTAAGTATACAGTCCTTAAGGAGAACACAGTCTAACCAGAGTCCCAGACTTCCAACTGTGAAAAGAAAGGACTACTGTCAATCTGTTCTCAAGGTTTTAATGTGTTGTCAGTTGACAGATCTGAGCCAAAAGTAGGAAATGTACACACCAAATATTTCATCTTTCCTAATTTTTGTAAAAATATAAAATAACAGATTTCATTAAGTTGGCCAAGTTTTGTTCATTGTATTTATCAGTCACATAGTTTCAAGAGCCAAATGGTTCTATGAGGTTTGTTCTAAAATCAGCTTGCCCTTCTACTCTTCACTCTCCCAGAGCCAATCACTTTTACCTTTCTGATTATCTTGGCTTTTACTATAACAACCTTAAATAACATGTCGTTAGACTTCATTAAAAATAGCCTCCTGTTTCTCAATTTGCTTAGCTTTCTAAATATGGACAATTTAATACGACCTTTCAGGTAAATGTCCAACTTTTGAAAAAGATTTTATTTACTTTTGCATAGAAGAATTGGGGTGTACGCCAGAGGTGCGGATGTGTGTATTCACCAGAGAAAATGGGGAACAGAACAGGTGGATTTACTGGAACACACTGTTAAGGGGAGCAGTGGGGAAGACAGGAGAGGTCTGCTGGTCCGCTGAGCCATATATGGATTAGCTTCCTGGCTGGGATCGAACTCAGGCCTTCATGGTGAGAGTGCTGAGACTTAAACTCTAGGCTACCATGGAGGCCCCGACTCTCCTCTTTCTGATCAGTTTCCCCCTTTGTGTATAGCAGTCTCTGATGTAGCCTTATGATCTATTCCAATCTAGATTAGTTGTTCTCTCCGTCACTCCACTATTTCCTACATCCTGTGTCTTCCTTGTTTATTCTTTTGCTGTGCTTGAGCATAACCTACAACAGCTTCCTGGGAAATGTCTGGTAGAACTATTTTGGAGGTGGGAAGGAATGTCTACTCTCACACTTGATAATTTGACTGCATGTAGAACTCTAAATTGAAAGGTTTTTGAAGGCATGGCTCTAGTCTTCTAGATTACAGTGTTTAAAAAAGATTGAACCAATTCTGATTTTCAATGCTTTAAGTTAAATCTATTTTTCTCAAGAAGCTTTTAGGATATTTCTGGTCCCAGTGTACAAAATAAAAATTCACTAGACATACCTCAGTATATATCTGTTTTCATTCAGGTACAGGGTAGGTAGGCCCTTTGATTCTGAAAACTCAATGTTTTCATTCAGGTAAATTTTTCTGAACTATTTCATCAATGATTTGACCTTTTTGTTTTTCACCTACCTCTCACTTCAGAACTCTTATTTGAATATTGAAACTCTTAGACAAACTCATTTCCTCTATCTTTTCCCAATCTTTATTTTTTAATCCTATTTTACTTATTTATTGAAGATTTATTTATTTATGCATACAAGAGCTGAGGAATAAGCCAGTCGCAGGAGGTGAGAGGATTCACCAGAGACAGTGGGCAGTAGAACAGGCAGATCTACCAAAATAACACTGCTGAGGGGAGCAGCGGGCAAGGCAGGAGAAGTCTACTGTGCCATGTGGGTCCCATCCCTGGCTGGGGATAGAACTCGCATTGCTCTTCTGAGGTTGCTTCACAGTGCAGTGCTCAACCCTCTGTACCACCAGCGAGGCCCTTAACCCTAGTTTATGGAGATTTCCTCAATTACTGATCTAAGCTTTTTTCCCAAAAGATTTTCTCTTTTAATTCTTAAGAGCTCTTTTCCATGTTCTTTTAAAACAGTATCCTGTTCTTATTATCTGCTTGTAATATATGCTCATCTCTAAGATTACGAGGTTTCTTTTCTTTTGAAGTTCATTTCTCCCTACCTAATCTCCAAGTTTCTCTTTCTGTTTGGTTCTATATTGTTTTCTAAAGATTCCTCAGTTATCTGTTAATCTGTGCTATCATTCATAACTAGTATAAGAGATGACAAAGCTGAATGGAAGCTCTGAATATGTAAGTGAAGTTTTGTTATCTGAGTTTTACTGTAGGGTGGCATGGCTAAGCCATTTAGTTTGATTTTGCTTCTTGAGCTAGATTCCCCAGAGAAAAAGCTCCATTTTTGCCTGGAGGAAAAAAGCATGGATGCTAGTATTCTAAGAGCCAAGTGCAAGAGGATGGCTGGGACCCTCAGCATTAAATACTTATACTACTATTTTCACTGTACCTACTCTCTCAACTACAGCCAGAATATTTCATGAGTAAGGTCTTCTATTTAAACTTGTTCCAAAGTAAATCTCCAGTTGTTTGCTAGAGTAAGGGTGGATCACATTTTCAGCTGCCCAGATTGGAGGGGATCTTACTGCTTATTACACAGACATGAACCAATCTTATTTTCACCCTATTCACCTTTACTCCCAGAATATTTGTTGCCACCAACTACTGCGCCTTTGGGGGATTAAGAAGTATCAATCATGTTGGTTCTGAGATATTCCAATAGTGGATTAAGATTCATTTTTCTTATCTGTTGAACGGTACTGGCACTTTTATTTGAAGTTATCGTCTCCTCTTAAGAGATAAAAATGACATACAACATTGTGTAAGTTTGAGGTGTGTAATATACACCTTAAAGTGATCTCATACACTTATATATTGAAAATAATTACCACAAAAACACTTTTGACCTGCTAAATATATTCATTACTATTCACTGTTCCAGGAAGTTTACCATATGGAATGTACAGTATAAGACTGCTAGCTGTCCTTTGATATTCATTTTCAGCTTCTCTCATAACATGACCTTCAATTGTAGTTGGTACATGACCACCCAGAAGAATTAAATTTCCTAGCTTTGTTTGCAGTTAGTGTTGTCATGTGACTAGGTTGTGACTAACAGATGACTGCAAATGCCCTTATGAGTAAGAGTGGTCTTGTCCCGTCCTTCTCCCACTTCGTTGTTAGCTGGAATCCAGATATAAGAAACCATCCCTAATATGTAGCCCTCAAACACATACCCCAGAAAGTTCATATCACACTGTATATCCTACTACTATTACTTTTGGTCTCTAAGATCCATCAAACCTACAGTCCAACTAAGAACAGAAATGAGAAAGGGACAGAGTAGATTCTAGGTTACAACCACTGCAAAGGCTACCACTATATCATTCCTACCCCTTGTCCTTGTTTCCTGGGCACTCACCGGCACGCCATGGGACATGAGGGTGTTGGGATTCATGAGGGTGACAAGTTGGTGCAGGAGGTCAGGTTGGCTATCAAAGAGCTCAGGTGTCAGTTTCTTCATCACTTCTTCCAAGTGTTCTGCTGCAAGTGAGGGTACCCCATACCAGGTCTTTGGCTCACCCCTGTTCAAGTAGAAAGATACAGAATGTTCACATCTATGGCTTTCGGGGAGCCCATCCTAAAACTGCCTCCCTGGTTCCCCAGGGCCCCAGCTCACCAGTGGAGGTAGTTAATGGAGTAACTCCAGTGATCCTCAATATGCCAGCAAAAGGCTGAGAAGACCATGCCCACATAAAGCCAGGGCACCTTCATGCCAGAGATATCTGCATTGATGTGGCAGAGTACGGACTGCTCCAACACTGGCATCACATTCAGGTTCCAACCACTGGTAGCATATTCCTGTCAGGTTGGGAATTTGCAGGAAGATGATGAGAGTTATGCTAAGGAGCTGAGATCTATAGTCCAGGAAACCTTGAGGTCATAAACCTTTCTGAAACATCTAAAAAGTACAGGTGTCTCCTCCTTCCCATTTCCAAAGACATACACAAAATTTCAATACAATTTAATTGCAGGGAGGTTTACAGATGTACCCATCCATCAAAAATACTTCCAAGTTAAAAGATGTTGGTTTGGAACAAATCTACCCTTCCCTTGAGGCAGGCCTAGGTCCTCACTGTTTCCTACACATACTGGGAAGTCACTGAACATTTATGAATGAGCCAAGCACTCTGTCAGATATTTCATACAGTCTCAATTAACTGTTATAACAAATGTGTGAGGCAGATACTATCCCATTCTATAAACAAGGAAATTGCCAATCTTATGGCCAGAGACGCCATGGCAGATACTAGGCTGTGTTCTTAACCACCATTATCTAATTTCAATCTCATAGCACCCATGAAAAGCAGGCATAATCATTCTCATCCTAAAGAGTTTAGTGTCTTTCAGGCACTAAATGACTTGCCTAAGCTCACACTGATACATAACTGAGTCAGTTACTCACCTCCTCCTCAGGGGTTAGGTGCCGCTTATTGTCACTGACAGGGAAACCACTACCAAATTCTTTGGAATGGATGTCAGCTCCATATTCAACAGTCACATCTTCCTCAATGCTATTCACCAGCCGCCAGAATTCCTTCTCCACGAGTTCTGTGGGCACCATCTGGGGAACAGGAGTAGCAGATGACCAAGACTCATCATATCCTGGCCCGACTGACCCAGGAGAGCTGAGACCATCAGGCACCAACACCTACGACCCCAGTCTTCCATCACCTACGTGTACAGGCATGTTGAAGTAATCGGCTTTAAAGGAGTCAGCCATCTCGCCAAAGCTCTGCAGAGTGTATTCCCGGGTAGCCTGCTCAAAGCCAAAGGCTTCGGGGGGGCGCTTACACTCCTGAAACCCAAAGAACATGTCACCGAGGCAGAGGCAAAGAGGTGGAGAATCCTCAAAGGTGGAACTGAATATAGGGTAGGAACAGGGATGTAGAAGAGCCCTAGGTTTACACTCAGGGCCATTGAGGGAGGCCTACTATAAAGTTCCACCTTTTTCTCCTGCAACTTTAGCTAAGTTTTCTCATTCTTAAGCACTCTCTACCAACGTTTTGCTCTTCTCTTCCTTTAGGACTGCTAAACCATAGACCCTGACTTAAGTATGCCATTCTATGGTTTTCTGTTACCACTTCTTCCTCTTGAGCAAAAATGTAAGTTTTCTACAAGGTGCTCAGGAAAACATTTTTATGCCCATACTAGAACTACAGGCCTGGGCAAATGGCCAATGTTCAAGTATGTTGGAGGATGAAAAACAGAGTACCAGGTTCTACAGTGTCAAACCATACACTATGCCTGTTCTTTACCTCAAAAAACAGTACATAGGTCTGCCTCACTATGTACTTTTGGTCACGGTTTTAAATAAGAGCTATATATACACTTGTCTATAAACTACTGGTACTCAAACTCCTCCCTAATGGAATCTCCACTACTGCCAAGGCTATCACACACTGCCTCAGTTCTTGTTCCTCATCTGTGTGTGCACATGTGCACACCTGGTTTCTATGACTAGTAGAATCAAATCCCTAAGTCAAAGCAAAAAATTATCAACATATGCTCTCCAGAAATCCAAAGAGAAATGCAAATGAGCACCCAGAATTTGGATGAAACTAGAAAGCTCATGAAATAGACCATCCCAAGCCTCTTAACCCTCACTGATGCTTCAGCTGCTCTCCTTGTTGCCTCTCTTACAATAGGTAAATTCTCCCTTTGCTTTTAATATTCCCTGTGAGTATACCTTTACTCCTGCATTCCTCTCACACCCAGTCTGAAAAACACCTGACCACTCCTTCCAGTTAAAGCCTATATCACTGCAAACCAATCTATCACAACAGAAGGAAAGTAAGTAAACTTTATGCCCCTATTGGACCCTACAAGAAAAAATAAATCATCCATGGATATAAAAAAAAAGACTAGATTAATAAAAATATACAATAAGGTCCAAAATTGTTCAAGATAATTATAGGTGCAGCAACAACAATAAAAAAAAAAAAAGAGAAATAAATGTACTTGTTCATTACCACACTATTTACCTGCTTGTCTCTAGGTGGTAAGATGGTAATTTAAGCTTTCTTAAAAAAAACCCAACCAAAAAACCCCAGAATAAAGGCTTTGGAAAATGAAAAAATAGTACTTTCTTCATATTCCTAGCCTCCAAACTCATTCCTGACACCTCTTCAGATTACTAACTTTATTTTCCTCGCCTCTGAACTTCTACACTTCAGAGTTCCTAACATACTATTTAGCATCTGATTATACATCATCACACAGTCTGTTTAATGACTCTCACCTCACCAGGTGGTGTAAGAGTTCCCAAAGGAAACAAGCAAAGCCTGAGTCTTCTCTTTCTTCCAAAGCTCTGCCCGGCCTAGCCCCATCACAGGGATCCAAAACTGTGGCTGAGCTATAAGTTTATTCTCAGTAAGGTTTGATGAAGATAGGCAAGGACTGGGACTGAGAAGGTCTTACCGCCATAACACACTTCGGGCACCGCCAGACACCCTTGGGAATCTCAGGCAGAGGGGGCAGCAGGCAGAAGATGTGGTAGTTGTCATCACAGCCATCACACAGCAGGAGCTTGTCATCCTCATCCCCTCGAGAACACATCCGGCATACATATGACTCAATCTGGCAGGGGAGACAAAAGTTCATCAACCTTCAAACATCAGGCCGCTCCTGAGAGTACCCTAGCCCACAGAGCTCTCCGTTAGAAACTTGCTGTGTACACTGGCCGGATCATTCATGGCCCTGCACAATCTAGTAATGGCAGGTCTGGAGTTTAACTACATGCACATAACCTCTCCCAAGATAAGCTGGTAGAGGTATTAAAGCAGTCTTTATCATTCAGTCTTACGTCCCCATTTTGATTCATTCATTTAACACTGAACACTATGGGTTCAATAATATGCTGAACTTTGTGGCATAGTGAACAAAAGCTATCCACCTTCTAATGGTATACCGTACTCAACACACACGCGTACATAAAAACTTCAGAGCACAGTAGAAACTGGCCCATAAAGGGTACTGTGCGAGCCTAGAGAAGGAAGCACTCAAATCAGCTGAAAATTAAGAGGGCAGGCTTGAGTAAGAATTTCATTGAAAAGGTGACACTTGAAACTGACTGAAATCTGGAGGCAAACTGAAGTCTAGCAGTGGGGTGGAGTAGAGGTGAAAACTCTACCAGGCAGAAGAAATAGCATGGACAAAGGATAAGAGAGAGAAAGCATGGTGTATCACAGAGAAACATTAACATACCTACAAGTAGTTCCTTTGTGTCTGTAGCAGAGAAGTAAAGTGGGCAGTGTTGGGGCAAGAGGCTAGAGGTCAGCAAGGACTGGATAATGCATGCTAGTGAGGAGCTTAGCCTTTATCAGAAGCAATGGAGAGGGAGTATCCTCTGGACTCTTCCAGCACTTATGTTGACAATATTTGATCACCCTTTCTTGTTCCTTGTTTCATGTGAGTTGGTCTTATTTCCCCAATTAAGTGGGCTATCCACCAAGCCTAATTTTCTGTTTAATGCAACCTGGCCCAGTGCTATGCTGGGGAAATGCTTGTTGAAGGGATGAGAAGTAGAGTATTAAGAAGTCAGGTTGGGTTCTTACAAACTGGGCATTGCTGTGGTTCCTCCGCAGCCTCATGGTCATCTTGGTACAGGGCTCTGGGCTGTGACTCAGTTCCTCCTTGCTCTCCAGGAAGGTCTTGGGTGAGGCTGACTCCATCTTCACATCTCCACCCGACTCTTCTTTCACCACTACAGTGGGGGGACACTCAGGCCCTTCCTTATCTAAGAGAGAACAAAGAAGTTCTAAAGAACAGTTTGGGAATAGTCAGGACCCCATCTTCTCCCCCAAGGTAAGGTCATCTTTCACAGTGCCCAGCCTGTCAGGTCTCACCTTTCTTCCGCAGTGTCTTATCCTTAGCCATGAGGCCCAGGCCCATCATCTTGGGGCCTGCCCCATAGATCTGTAGCTTTTTCAGCTCTGGATTCTTTTCAATATCTTCCTCTGTAGGTTCCGGCTGGGAGAAAAGAAGAAAATGAATTAGGACTGCTATATGGGCAGGCAGCCACATCCTAAAAGAGAAATAGCTTTGACTATAAATCACCTGAGATCCTGCCAGGGGCTGAGGCATAGGTGGGCCAGAGCTGCTTTTTGGAAACTAGGGACAAGTGAGATGACTCCTCATCTCCCTCTTGAAAAGAAATTAAGATGGGATCTCAGTTTTCCCAATTGTAAAATGAGAATGTTAACTCCTACCTTAGTTACAAGGGGATTTGAGAATTAATGTATATGAAGCAATCTGTTTGACACTACCAATAAGTGGCATTGACTAATATGATCTGCTAAATTTATGCCTCAGTGAGCCCAGGGACAGTGCCTAGGATCTCCAGTGCCTAACTCTAAGTTAGGTATAAGGAGAAAGAAGAGTTCTACCCTTTGAACAAAGTGAATCAGGAATAAGGTAGGCAAGAAATGCTATTGCATGAACATGTCAAGGCCCAACCTGTTAAGTTCAGCTGAAAGTAAAGAGTGAAAGTAAAGTCTACTTTCTATTGCTTAAGAGAACTGAGGGAAAGGAGAGTAGAGTGCAGAACAGAGCCCTGGCCAGAGGGAGGGTGAGGATTCTCTCGACCCCTAAAGCTCTAATTTAGAAGGAAAGTACTCACATCAGGCTGCAGTCTCTTAGCCCGCCGGCCATAGCTGTTGAACTTGGAAGGCTGCACAGACTGCCGTAGGGGAATGCTGTGGGGTTTGTATTCCTTGTCTTTCTCTTCATTATCAAATGGACGTGTATTGCACTGCTGGGGACAGGTAAAGGGTAAGGGTCAGGGCATGGGTTCTAGCCCCCAACAACAAGGATGTACCTCTAGCCTCATTCAATGGCAAACCAAAACTGTGGTTACAACCTCCTGTTCCACACCAATAGGTCCCAGTCAATTCGTCTTTACCAATAACACCAGCACACACACTGAAATTTCTTATGCCTTTATTTACCCCATTCCCCCTTTCAACTACTTCCCCAACTGAATCAGACTTCATCTTTTCCCAAAAGATCTCTCCTTCCTTTTAATTCCTCTATCAGTTAAAATTTCATCACCTAACAGAGCAGGCTAGCCCTGTGAGTACCTCTAAGATCTCTCATCTGGGCAGTGTGGGAAGAGAAAAAACACCACTAAAAGGATGGAGTTTGGTTTCCAGGTCTCCAGTCCACCGAACCCATTCCATTAAAAGCAAGTGTGGAAATTAGCATCTGGGGAGAAACCCTGTCTGGCATTCTTACCACTAGGTTGGCTCCAGACTGGTACATCTCATAGGGGTAAACGATGCGTTCATAATGGGAGCGTAGCAGGGAGCCAATGTTTTTGCCTGGTGGGTAGTTCAGGCGCTGGGCTACCCGGGCCCACCGACGGTCCTTACAGATGGATTCATAGCCACCTTCTTCCACCACGATCTGCAAAAAGTGTGAAAGAACATGGTTGTGTTGTATGCATATACATGACGAAGTAGACCTGTACAAAGGGCAATGAGGACCACTGCAGTTTTTCATTCATTGGGAGCTACCCCCACCTCCCACTATCACTACTCAGGCTCAAATCGCAGCAAGAGATGCCAAGAAGTTCTAAAGACAGCTTGTGTGCTACCAGGCTGTGCCCTTTCTAGTGCAGGCTAGAGGTTCAATATCTAAGCCAAGGAAGCCCCCAGAATATAAGGAATATTAGGGAGTGAGGTGGGTAGGAGTTTAAGAAAAACCTGTTCTTACTTTGCTGAGGCTGTAGAGGTCCAAAATCCGCCGTTCTACATTGGGAATCTTTAAGGAGGAGCCCTGGATTTCCCAGAATTTGGCAATCTGGTCCAAGTAGTTCAGTTTCACTCTGGTCTGGGCCTAGAGAAGATATGGCTCAAAGAAGCTGGCCTTCCCCTCCACCTGACCCTGTCTTCTGGCCTAATCTTAGGGGAGGAGAAAGGATATGAGCAGCCCACTATCAGGGGCTCTCCCAATGAACTGGGTTCCAAACTCTAGGCAGTGCTTAGCCCATTTCTCTCAATTCTGTCACCTTCTAGTCAACAGGATAAGCCCTAGGTCCCCACAACAACCAAAGCTTTATATATACTCTCTCTCAGTTTACCCAACAGGGCTGTGTATCACCATCTTTTACAGAGAGCCAGTTTCCTAAAGTCACACAGCAAGTAGAAAGAGATTGGAGGTAAAATAACTTAAGTTTCAGCCTTTCCTCTGCCACTGATTTGCTGTATAGCCTTGAGCAAATCAGTTCTACTCTCTGCAGCCTGTTTTCTGATTCCAAAAAGGGGATAAAATAACTGCCTCATCCACTTAGCCCAGAAGGGTAGATTTGTAAGAGGAACAATGTAGGCCCCTCCAAGGGTCTGTCTGAACTCTGGGCATGTTTCAGAGACTACAGGCTCCAAAAGACCACAGTCATCTTATATGCACACGAAACCTGTTCTATAATAACTTAAGTGTGAGCATACATACTAGAGACACAATAGTCTAAAGAACTAAGAGATGGTACACCAAAAGAGCACTGGCACCAAGCCAATGTAGGCCAAAAATCCTAGGAACAAAGCACATACCATGTTTTCTTGGAATTTCACTGATTTAAGTGACCTCAGTGACCCACGAAGGGCTTGCCAAGGCCCCAAGTCTCCAACTACCACACCCCGGTCAAAGGGTCTGGTTCGTAGAACTAGATATTCATTACTATTCACTACCTTGCTCTGATCTCTTTAGGGGGAAGGGACATTTCTTTCCATCTCATAGATGAGGAAAATTAAGGTCTACTTGTAGAAAGAAATAACCTATGGCTCCTTAGCTATGAGAACCTTTAAGGGGTTAGGAACCTTCCACAACTCTTAAGTTTTCCAACCATGGCATCATCCCTGCCAACACCAGCTCTAGATTATCTCTAGCAAACCTACCCCTACCCCATGATAGGTGATACCTTGCCCCAGACGTACTCCCAAAGACTTGGTCATATCCACTTATGGAGCTTGTACCTCCATGAGATGATTTTTGCTTGGACCACAACAGCACCTAAATGAACTAGCAGTTCTTCAAAGAGGGGCAATCTTGCCCCCAAGTGGATTTAACAATGCCTTTCTGGTTGCCATAACTGGGAAAGGGTACTACTACTGGCAACCAATGAGAAGCCAGGGATGTTAATAAATATTCTGCAATGCACAGGATAGTACAGCATGAGAAAAAAATTATACGACCCAAAATGTCAAAAAGTGCCAAGGCTGAGGAACTGATGTAGAAGACAAATTTTTAGGCTGGGATGTTCAGTTGGGCCTAATACTCCCCCCGCCCCTGGACATCTAGTAAGGCTTGCAGATACATAATAACGAGACAGAGGACTGGTGGCAGACTTCTAACTAACATCTTCCATGGGCAACTTCAGGTCCTTACCTAGACCTGGCTTCAGGGCACCTACTCTCATTACCTAGGGACATTTTCAAGTGCTTAGTAGAGAACCTCACCTATCCATGCAAAAGGCCTAGACTTCCTATATAGAACAAAAAGGACAGGGAAAAGCCTACCTTCCTGACTCCCTGTTCAATTTTGTTATCAACTCACCCAACACACAGACCAAAGTTCTTGTGTTGTTCCGACCCATCCACCTCACCTCCCACCTTACCAACCACCATGGCAGGAAGGTAGGAAGCACAGGGTAGTGGATGAATTGGATAGATGAGATCACATTCAATTGGACATGCAAGAAAGGGTCTTAGCAAGTCCCATATTTTCCTTTTGTTGATCCAGATAAGGCAGGTCAATTGACAGGAATTTTAGCAGTAGTAAACCTTTGTGGGAAAGGGATCCTTAGCCTTTGGTAAATGCCCCATGATCTTGGTTACATTGAGAATTCTAAAGCTTCTTCCACGTGCTTTATGTAACTTCACAGAATAAAGAATAAAGGACTATTAGGGTACAGTACCTTAGCCAGAGAAGGTATGAGGGAAGTGGGATCAGAGCTCAGGTATTCATTCTCCCAACCCCACCACAAGCTGCTAGTCTTCTCACCTCTAGTTCATTCAGCCTCTGGATCCGGGGAGTAAACCTGAAGTTATCTACTTCTACAGCAAAGGGTGGTTGCCAGTCCTGAATGGGTACAGAGGGGGAAAGAAGGCTGGGTTATTCCAGCATGCACAAGACCAGGGGGCAGCAAAAGCATCTCAATACCCCTATTCACTCCTTCCCAGACTTCTAGCCACCCCAGACCTCTTAACTTAGCAAACACTCAATCTACTACCCCCTCACACAGAACTCACAACAGAGCCTTGGTAGCACCTTAAGTCCATACCCAAGCACATGCCCTGAGAAACTTCTCATATTAAATCTTTCCCAATAGTATAGTAGTAGGATTTCAAGTAATGAAGATGGGACCAAAACAGCTAACCCCAAACTCTCTCTACATCCACATGAAATCTCATTCCCTAGGCACGTGCTGTAGGACACACAGTCTGGGGATATTAGAAAGCACACAGAATCTGGAGTCAGAAAACCTGGATTCATGTTCTAACCCCACTACTTACTAGCTATTGGGATTTTAGATTCTTGAACCGGTTTTCTCACATGTTTTTCTAATATGGAAAATTAAACTGGTTTTCAAATGAACATGTTATTTAAAGGAATCATCATTTAGATTTGACATCTAAGGCTGACCCACTACCCAAAACATATGCAGGGTAGCTCAGCTCCAATTCTGGCAGGATTTAAAGGTGTGGCCCTTTAATGTCTTCAGTTTAAAGGGCCTGAGACACACTGCAGGAAAGAGCAAGGAGCTGGGAGTAAGATCTGCACTCATTCAGTCTAGAAGGCCTGACTGTGGGTCATCTATCATCCACCTGCCAGGTGTACAGGAAGATGCAGGGGATGAAGTCTGATGGCTAAGTGCTGGGTTATTTGACTGTGGTAGCAAATAGGAGGATTTGGGGAAGAGGAGTAAGTCAGGGAAAAATAAAAGAAGTGGATGAGATGCTGTCCTGCCAAACTGGAACTTGTTCTGTCCTACCAAAGGGTGTCTATGAAGAGCCCCTTCCCCCATGTCCTTCCTCTAAAACCTCCCATACAGCTGTCTCCTTCCCAGAGCCTAGGTTCCTGCTGGAGTGGTAATAAGAACCTATAGTAACCTAGACCAATGTCTTTACGAATGGGGAAAGTGAGCCTCAAAGAAGAAATGCCTTTTTTTCAAAATTACATGCTTTGTTAGTGGTAGAACTAAGACTAGAATCTGTATCTTCTAACCTCCAGCCCAGGGCTCTGTGCACTACACCAGGAGACCAGTGCTCATACATACATACATACAAGCATACATATGGAAGGGGCACAGAAATGATAAGAAAAAGCTATAGGCCTCTTCTGTTTGCATACTTTTAGGAAAGGAGTCAGAGCACTCCTTTTGTAGGCACATACTCCCCACTTCCCCATCTGCAGCAGCAGCAGATAGCAAACACCTAAGATTCAATAAAACTGCTCTTTCCCCCTCCTCCCACAAAAAAGGTGGCTAAAATGGTATAATTCAAGTCCAGGCAAGATGCCCATGCCCTCTTGCCTCCCATCAGAAGCGCACACCTTTTAGTGCATTTAACCCAGATAGAATGATGCTCAAACCCAGAACTCCAAGCATCCATCTTTCCTACTGATTCAAGTTCTATATAATAAGTACACCAAGTAACCTAATAGGGGAACAGGAGAGTGAGAATCCTAGTGCATGCAACAGATGTAGAAGGTCCAGCAAACCCTTCTCCCTGATTCTCCCTGGATCAACAAGCTTCCCCAACCTGTCTTCAGTCATATATGCCTGTGTGCCAGATACTCACTTTGTCACTACTATCAGAATGGTGATTAAAAAAAAGGGGGTTACCTGATGAGAAAACAAGGCCCTTACAAGCTTCCCTAGATCTTCTCCAGGGTACAAACACTCTCCTCCCACTCACTTTCCCCAACATTAGCAATCACCTAACTAGCAATTGAAAACCTATGCACTTCCTCAGGTACACCCTAGCACCCACCCATATACATATACCCACCACCCTGGGTCCAAGGGTGAGTACTTCAAATTACATCCAGAAGGCTCAGCTGCCTAAAGGGAGCCTAGAAGCAACTCCACAGGAGGAAAAACAGAACAAAAACAGAGAGCAAGGTCTCTTGGACTGGAAGAAAACACACTGTTGGTGAAAAGACGCATAACAAAAGATAAGCTCCAGCAAGACTGACTCTCTCTCTCTGTCTCTCCAGGGGCATGTCACTTCCCCCTTCTTAGCTCTCCAGGGGCATGTCACTTTTTCCCTTCTTAGTCCTCTAAAGGAGGCTAACAACACTGTACAAGGCCAGCCTGTCCAGATAGGAACAAGACAAAAATGGAAATTCAGGCCTCAACTAACTAGCTGGTGTCAGATATGCCTCTTTCCCACAGGCCTGGTGGACCACTTTAGGGAGTGCCCCCTTGAGGCTGCCCAGGACTCCAGGCTCACCCTCCCACAGGGCTTTCTGAGCTTTCTACTTGCTGTCACTCCCTCATCATGGACAAGGATACCTCAGAGATCCATGGCCAGATTCCAACAAAGAAGAAATTAGCTTATCCCACACTTCCCAGAGGATCCATTTGAAACCAGCCTAGATCTGTGACGGAGCACCAGAAAGCACCGAGTTCAGTAAGGAGGCCTGTGGTGCCCTCCTCAGGTGGGAGTGAAATATCCCATCTCTTTTCAACCAGAAGACACGCACTCAAAAAACACCCTGTTCTACCTAAACTTAATTCCAGATCTTAGAATCGAAAGTGTCAACTGAACAACACATACCAATTCTCCTCCATGTCAGCAAGGCAGCAGCCTAGCTCTTGGGGGACTTCTCCTGGCCTGAAGCCAGGCCTAGGAACAAAGATATGTATGCCCTTTTGTTGGTGACCTCTGGGAATCAAATGTTCTAAAAGGGGCAGACTTCCAAAGTTCCAATCTGTTTCTGGGAGTCCAGAAATGCCCCATCCTCTAGGATTTCCTACATCCTGGGATACAGGAGAGTAGAAATCTTCTGAAAAGGATTTCTACCCACCCACAAGCTGACCTGTCCAGGTCTCTTCATAGAAGTGGGTGAGGGGTGGGAGGTGGGCGTTGATGTGCCAGAAAGACCCTGACATTGTCTTCAATAAGGAAAAGAGAACAATTCCCTGAATAGATCTCAGGCGTCGTAAGCCTGATTTCCTGATAGGTATTCCAGGCCAGCATATTCTCATTAGCTAGATAGGACTGGCAGGGTGTGAGTAAGTATGAGTCAACCCACATAGGGGCAAACTAATGACCACATCAAAAAACCTTCAGTCACAATAATTACCATTCATCTAATGCCTACGACACAGATGCTAGTTTAATCCAATTCTCGAAAGAACCATTCATGAGACCCATTTCATGGGCTCAGAGGGATTACCTTACTTATCCAAGGTCACACAGCTGGTAAGCTGCAGAGTGGAGTTTTGAACTCAGGTATGTTTCCTTTCAGAGTTGTGATCTTTCCACTAACCCCACTACTGCCTCCTTTATACATTGGGAGAAAGACCTTTAGTGAAACCTTGACCTGCGCGATAACTAAGAGATGTGCTGGTGCCTCTCTGGAACTCTCCCCTGCCCACTAGGCATCCCAGTCTTGAACCTTACCAAGAATGACTTTGAAGGGCAGGGTGGGAGTGGGGTGTATCTCTGATTCCAGGTCAAATGGGGACCTCACTCTACGAGAGAACCCTTGGCCCCAACACCCCTTCTTCGGCCCGCGCCGCATTCACAACGGCTCTAGCCGCCCAATTTCCCCACACCTCAAGCTGCCCTCCACCCCAGACTTCTCCACCCCTTTCAACCCTAGTTCTGCATCCCCGTTCTCGCCACCGAAGACCACCGGCCCCAGGTCTTACCGCAGGTGGGCGGATCTTGCAAATGCCCGACTTCTCCGCGATGGGTCTGATTTTCGCGATGTAGCCAAGAGGGTCTCGGAACTCGGCCCAACTAGGCTCGAACACCGGGCACTCCGGCGGCGGAAGAAAGTCGTCGGAGCCTGGCTCCATGGTGGGCCCTAGGACTGGAGAGCTCGGACCGCCCTTAAGGACTCATGGCGGCCGCCGCTGTGTGAAGCCGAGACACTGCTCGGAGACTAGGCCCTAAGCGGAGCGACCGCCGCCCGCCGAGGGCCTAGGGGGCGTGTGGCTGCCGCGCTCTGAAACGCTCAGGCTGACGTTATTGTTACCGCTTCTTCGTCCTGCTCCGTTCCTTCCAAACGCTGCCGCTGCCTCCCAACTACTGCAGTCTCAACCACGACCACAGTTACCTCCCAACCGCCAGGGCCTTCACCGCCGCCGCCGCCATCTTGGTTTGTCAGCGTCTCCCCCCTCCTCACCACAACAAACCGGATCCCTCCGCGGGATGTCTCTCCGAGCTTCGTATACCTTGCCTGACGCTAGGCTTAGGAAGCTCTCATTCCGTGGGGATCGAGCTTAATCGGCTGGCGTGGGTTCCCTGTTTGGAAGCGGGAACGCAAAAGTACCTCCCAGACTGAGAGCAAATAGTTCTCCTCAGTGGCGGAGGAACAAAATTGTAATTAAAATACCGGATCCTTTTTCCGGATGGACCGGCCGTGCACGTTTAAAGGCCTGTGGTGCGCATGCGCGTTATGGCGAGAGACCGGAAGAGGAGCTGGCGTTGCTGGGCGGTGGGCCTAAATGGGCACCCCTTCGATGACCTCACCGCTGGCGCGAGCCCCGCCCCTTCAGCCACTCCTCCCGGGTTTTTCCGGTGCGGACCACAGAAGATGGTTTTGAGTCCCTAGTTGCGAGGGACCTTTTCTGTTGGCCCTCAGGTGGTGGGAATTGTATTTGGGCTCTCCGGTCTAAGCGCTGATATAACTGGGACTTTGAAAGAAGGCAGGTGGATGCTTACTCCCCTGGGATTATGGATTTTTAGAATCCTTAGTACCAAAAAGAGGAAGGAAATACTTATTTCGTCCAAGATTATGCATAAAGGTTTCCCAGATGGGGCTTTTATTCTTAACCCTCAAAGAATCATTGTCAATCAGCATTTTAATAAACACTTTCAACTGTTCTGTATATCCTTTGACCATGTGCACATTTCTGGCACGTCCTACAAATTAGTGTGTGTGTATATATTATATATGTTATATAATGTATATATTTTAACTATTGAATGTTTAACAGCCCTGTATTTATTAGCCTTCCGGTGCCTTTCATATAAGCCACCTGTTTGCCCATTTGTGAGCCTGCTGTGTACTTATCAAACGTGTATACATGGATTTATGTGTGCATAGTCCCATCATGCATTTGAGTGCCTACTATGTATACAGCTATTGTGATATGCAGATTCTAAATTTATTGCAAATATGAATAAAGTCAGTAATTTGCTCATACATCAGATATCTACTGCATTTGAGGATTATCTATTTTATTCATCAATTATGGGCCTATTGCATACAGTTTAGACACTTGTGCACATATTAGATTATTTATGTACATGCTGATTTAAGTGCTTATTTTGTGTCCCCCCCCATCATACTGTAATTTCCTTAAAGGCAGGGACCTTGTGGCTTATACATCCATAGCACTTAGCATGGTAAGCAGTAAATTAATGTTGCATAAAGTAAATATATATTTTTGAGCAGCTTTCGTGTATAGTGGCTGAAAATAGTGTATATTTGCAGACATTTCCTGTGTATATTAAACATCTGTTACAAGTTTGAATGTGTTTCAAGGGGATGGAGAGTGTCATTCCTTCATTCAATTAACTATTCCTTATCACATACTGTGTCCCAGTCAGGTACATCAGTCTGCCTACTATAGGAC
>JAGFMF010011967.1:92797-111025 GCA_019455555.1 Galemys pyrenaicus | reverse complement strand
CCTCTGGCGGCGGGGGTGGGGGCGGAGGTGGCATCCTCTGGTGAGGGCGTGGACTGCTAATAACAGACCCCTGGAAGGGGGGAGGGGTGGGAGTCAGGTCAGTCTAGAAGTCCTAAACCCCCAACCCTAAACTCCACCCCATCCCTGAGGGCTGGAGCTAGGAACCGCCAGGGCATCATGAAGACCAGCGACAGTCCTGTACTTGGGTGTGGAGCTCCCCAGCTTGTAGAGCTCTGCTCCACTATCTCCTCTGAGCCTCAGCTGGGAGAGGAAGAGTCAGTAGTGCCTCCTCCTCATCCCCATTTTGCAGGCAAGGAAAATGTGAGACAGTGACTTGCTCAGGCTCAAAGAGCAGGACTTGGAGGTAAGAACTTCTCATGGCCCAACTCCCAGGGCATCACTACTTGAAGTCAGAGTCGGCCCTAGGGTAGAGAGGGGGCTCTGGAGAGTGGAAGACAGACTGAGAGACAGGCAGAGTGAGGACAGACAGAATTGAGGACAGATGGAGAGAGTAGTTGGCTGGGAGAGGCAGCCCACAGCTCCCAGCAGGGAAGAGGGGGAAGCAACAGGTCCCCTCCTCCTCTGGGACTCCACAGCAGGTCAGGGTTCATGCAGAGGATGAGTGGGGCAGGAGCTGGCACTTACTTCGATGGTGCTGTCCAGCGATCCCACGCTGTTACGCCGCCCCCGCTTCCCTGCACCCACAAGCAAGGAGCCCAGCGTCAGAGCAGCAACCCCCCTCCCCACCCTGCTGGGCACCTGGCCTGGGCCCCTCCCGGGAAAGACACCCCTATTCTCTTGCCCCCATTGAAGAGGGGGAGGAGGTGGGGAAGAGGAGAGTAGAGAAGGAGGAGCGAGAGGAGAACAGGATGGAGGAGGAGGAGAGGTGGTACTGGATAGATAGAAGAGGAAAGAGAGGAGAAGGGGAGCAGCAAGAGAGAGGGGCTAAAACTGTGGCCCCACTTCACACTCCCTGGCCCAACCCCTGGGTTTCACCTGTTCTGACCTGGCTACCAGGCCCCCTGCAGCACGATGCCCAGGGTTCTGGATGAAGACAGGGTGTGTGCAGGTGTGGTAGGTAGAGGGAAGGCTGGTAAAGAGGAGGACCCCCAGTCCCCATCTCCCCAGCCAGGGCAGGGGCCCGGGAGACTTGCCTGCGTCAGAGAGATCTCGAAGGGAACTGCTGAGTGCTCCCCTTTTGAGCCCATCGCCTGCCCCATATGTGTCCTCCAGGCTGCTGCGGGCCAGTGTGCCATTCATCGAGTCCTTGGCCCCACCGGACTGTGAAGCGTTAGGCCGCATCAAACCTTTCTGCTTCTCCAGCTCCGCTGGGTAGCAGCGGGGGAAACAGGGAGCAAAGGTCAGGAACAGGAGTGAGAGACCACCTGACTGTCCCTAGCCCTCCATGGGCCTTACTTTCTCCTTGCCTGTTATGTCCCCACGTCTGCTGCTTGGCCCCCTGGACAGCCAGCGCTGTCAGCCCAAACCTTAGCTACATGTCCCAAGTCCCCACACCTCGCCTCTTACATCTCTGGCTTGGTCTTCCTTTTGTACCTCTTGGGTCCTGTTCCTGCTACCCTTCTCCCCTTCCTTTCACCTTTCTCACTTCTACTCTCCCCTGCCACTCTTCAGTCTGGCCTCCCAACCACCTCTGCCTTCAAAGTGGAGCTTCATAGTGGCTTCTTCTGGCAAGGCAGGAAGGCCTTTCTAGCACGTGGCAAAGGGCCATCTTTCTAGAATTTGCTCAGTTCTCACATACTTTGACCCAGAGGACAGGGCTCCTGGGAGGACAGGAGCAGGAAACCAACAGGAATCAACTGCCCTATTATGAGTGGGCAGTATGCCATACTTGATCTCATTCAATCCTCACAGTAGTACCCAGGTTAAGTATCATTGTCCACAATTTTCAGAGGAAGAAACTGAGACTCTGAGAAGTCCTTGAAGCTTGTGCAGGCTTATACAGCTGGGAATGGTGGAGGCCACACTCTGGAAGCAGGTCTACCTGGGGCCAGAGCCCATGCCCACCCAGCCTTCTTATATCCCCCTAGCTCCCCGGGAGACATTTGTCTATTCCCTCCTCTCATTTCTCTGTGAATCTTCTCCAAGATCTAGTGAATTGAAATGTGTGACCCTGCCTTGCTGAGGAGCATAGCAGATGCTGGAGCAGTGCGGGCCTCACCAAGCAGCTGTATGCTGCCTATATGTTTGTGTGTGTTGTTGTGTGTGTCTCTCTCTCCCTCCTCCCTGCCTTCTTTCCCTCCCTCCCTCCCTCTNTCCCCCCTCCCTCCCTCCCTCCCTCTCTTCTTCCCTCCCTCCTTCCTTTCCTCTCTCTTTAACAGTTAACTGTGACTGCTTAGCCTGGAGAAGAGAAAACTTGGAGGGCATTGGGAGGAATGAGATGTATATATTTTATATAATCAAAATGACCCAGTGTAGCTCCTGTGGGTCAGGAGGACAGGACACCAGTACTCAGCTCAGGAACTGGGAAGAGGCTAGGAAGGGGAATACCATTTGTTGAACACTGAGAATGTTCAACACCACTGTGTTACTAACATAGAGGACGCGCAGTCTACCTTAACTCATTGAATCAATATAACACTCTGAAGATTTCATTACCCCAATTTTTATGTATGAACAAACTGGGGCTCAATGAACCAGGAAACTTGCCTTGGTTTACCCAGAAAATAAGTAGCATACCTGGGACCTGAAACTAGAGTCCTACCTCCAACACCCCGATTCTTCTCCCTGCTGTCTTTCAATAGAAGGAAGAGTTAGCTGATAATTAGGGATTGGAATAGCAACCTGAGATTGAGAGGTAATGAGTCCCTTGTTACTGAAGGTATTCAAGGAAAGGCTGAAGGGGGTCAAGGGATGAGGGTAGAAGGTTGGACGAGGTAATCCTAAACTTAGATTCTCAGAGGATGGGATTCTTGGTGTCTGCAGGGTACCTATTAGGAGAGGGGGAAGGAGATGTGGCGGGGCTACTCACACTCCACGCGGTATTTCTCCATCTCCTGCACCTCAGCAATAGATTCACGCAGGTCAGATGTGAAACGCAGCCGGTCCTGGAGACTGGGGGCATTGAAGATGATAAGGACTTTTCGCTCCCCACCTGGTACTGCAGACAGCAACTTGATCCCAAACTGGTAATCTGTGGGGAAAGGGCAGGTCGGCACATCTGTCAGGATAGAAGTAAGGTGGCTTATACAAGAAATTTTTTAACACCCAACTCTGAGCCAGCTTCCTTGCTGCTAAACCTACTCCAGCAGTTCCCTTTGGCCCCCAAAGTCTCCAAATTCTTGGGAGTCATGGCCATGTTACTCCCTATACTTCTGGATATAAACACAAACTGAACTCTGGCTGTTCTCTGAGACTCTTTCCTTCATGCATCTGCTGCCCTACAGGTTACCCAACAAAGTTCTGCTGGCTTAGTGCTTCAAAGTGAAGCCAGATCTTCATCTCTTTGGTCCACCAGAAAACATATAAACTGTGATTCTCTGCCAGACTAGTAGGACTCCCTGGACAGACCCAGGTCATACTGTACCCTGGACTGCTCTGTATCTCCAAAGTTGGTGCTTTGGAGACCTTAGCCCAGTTGCAATGGATTCCAAAAACTGGAATTTGGGTGTGGATGAAGGACGAGCACACGGGGCCATGGTATAGACTCTTGGAATGCTAGGACTCACATGAATTCTGGAAGAGCTGCATGTGCATTTCCACGAGGGGAAAGGACTGACGGAAGCTGTATGTCACCAAGATCTTCTTCTTCTGGAAAATTTTGGTGACCTTTGGCAGGGGTGGGAAAAAGACAAGAGGCAGGGTTTGGGGTAGGGAATTTCCACATGGTATCTAATTCTAGTGGTTGCCCTTCCCTCCCATTGCCACTAACAGACATCTACCTACAAACACGCATACCCACAAGTGGGGAGAACTGAAGCCCAAGGAGTGGGAAACAGGAAAGATGGGAGAAAATACAAGTTCCTTATGTAATTATGATGCACAACAGGCATTTACAACTTTTATAGGCAGCAACTGTTCCTGTTCCCTCCAGGAAGCCTGTCCCAACACCGCACAGACATTTTCCCTCCTTTTCTGAGTTCCAAGTGCTGGTTCTGCACCTTGCACCCTGAGGCTTGAGGAGAGGGCTTCAAGAAAGCCATGACCCCCCTGATGCCCCTGGAGCACCAAGAAGCAGGAGCTTGGCTTCCATGTAGTTGGCCCACCCCCACAGACCCCAACATACAAAGGCAGTCTTGGCTGAATAAAGTGCAGAGGGAGAACAAATATTCCTCTCAGCAAACCAACATTTTTACCAAGAACGTGGGCATCCTGGTCTCCACTAACATTGGCTAAGAATGCCTCAGACAGTCTGCAAGTGGAGTTTAAAAGGAAATTATTTGATTTCAGGATGGTGTGCAGTTATGCAAAACATTTTTTTAGTCCTTCACACAGTGAGCTCCCTGAGAACAGGACTGAGTCTCTCTGAGCCCAGTGCCTAGCGTAGGGTTTCACACACCGCTTTCAGGGATGAGGGGTGCCCTGTGTGGCCCTGTACTGCTCTGGGTTAGGTTACTTCACATCTGACCTTCTATTTTCATCTCTGTTATGGAGCTTAGCTTCACTTCACAGAGGAGGATATTAAGGTTCAGAGAGGACATGAGAAGGGCTTCATCTAAAGCAGTGATTCTCCACTGGCAGTGACTTTGCCCCCTACTTCCCCAAGGACATTTAGCAATATCTGGAGATATTTTTGGTTGAAGGAGTGCTATGGCATCTTGTAGGTAAAGACCAGGAAGTTGATAAACATCCTACATGCTACAGGACAGCGCCCACAACAAAGTATCCTGCCTCAAATGTTAATAGTGCTAAGGTAGAGGGATCCTGTTCTAAAGAAGAGAAGACCAAGGGCAGATAGATCACTTCCCTCAGATCCCTGAGGAAATGTCTTAAAACAAAGGAAGAACACTTTTTCTCTGTGATACCAAGGGTCTAGTGACTATCGATGGAGGAGACCCATCAGGAGAGAGACCCAAGCAGTCAGAGCTGACTGACATGGGAACTGCTGCCTTGGAGGAAGATTAGTTTTTGCTCCCTGTAGTCACGCAAGTGGGAAGCATGTGGAAGCCTGTTCTTGCCCTGCATAAGAGGTTGAAGGGAAGACTCTGAAATTTCCTTCCCACCTGCAGAGTTCTAAGAGTCCCAGCTCTAAAAGATGCATGTCTACACTGATGATCAACTCAGTTTTAAGAATTACTCCAAACATCCCGACTGCCCAAAGGTTTTGAACTGATCCCAGGGTCACAGGTTGACCTCCCTTCAACCAACCTTCTGGGCTACTGAGGTGGATATTTCCTACCACGTCCCAAGTTGTAAGTCTGTCATTTCCCCTGGTCCTCACAATTTCTCCCCTTGATGGCTGTTATTAACTTCAAATAGAGTCATGAGGGGCTGAGGCAGCCTCTGCCTGGGCCACGACCACATAGATCACACAGCAAAGCACTTCACCCACTATGCCTCTACCATGTTAACATGGTTCATGCCAGATGGCGGCCAAGTTTGCCACCTCCCCTCCAGATCCTCCCGGACAGTGTTCATACCACTAGCAGGTCATTGAAGAGGAAGACCTCTCGCTGATGCAGCCCTAGCCTCTGGGGACGGTTTGGATCTGGCACCTCATAGAGCTGGCAACAGCAAACCAGTCGACGGTGAGGAAGAGACAGGACCTAGATAGGCACAAAAGAATAGATGTTGGCAAGGTCAACATGCCAGATTTAGGCCTCCGGCACCTTAACATTAACTGCAAAAAGTTTACATCTGACATACGTTACGGTCGCTCTGATGCATGGCGTCTTAAGTAACTAAGCCAGATTTTCTGATGCCTGGCCTCTATCCCTGTAGCACCCTCTGTCCTCAAATGCCTTTCTTGCTCAGCTTCAGATGGCCACATTCTACTCTTCTCCTAATCCCACTTCCAGTGTTATTTCTTCTAGGAAACCACTTGTGATTGCCCATTCTTTGTGCGACCCTAAACTGTAAGGCAGAAGTATTGTGTCTTCATCTGACATCCTCCCTGGTATGAATGTGACCCCAGGACAAGACCACATCTGATTGCTATCTGTGTCCCTGGTGTCCAGTGAAATGCCAAACTCAGTGGAAAGGCATCTGTAAATGTTGGTCAACTCAAAGAGGAGAGTGTATTCTTGGCTTTGGTTATCAGATAACTATTAACTTAGCTTCTCACTTGTGACAGATAGGTAGAAGCAGAGGTAAGAAGGCTGTTGATATTAATAGAGCACCTACTATGTGCCTTGCAATCTGCTGGACACATTGCCATAGCATCTCAATCTGCACCACACACCCTGAGGAATGTATTGTCATTTGGTATTACTCCATTTGGTGAGGGAAGCCTATGGCTCAGAGAGGGGCACTGACTTATCACTTGGGGCAGAGACAGACCCAAGTCCTATCCCCCCTGCAACCTCCCAAGGCACTTACCGGTTTTTTGCCCACAATCATTCGCTCCACAGCCTGCACCTGGGACACATGGTCATCATTGGTCCGAAGTTCACGGCCTTGGATACGCTGGTAGATGCCCACCAAGAGGTCTCGGGGGATGTCTTCACCATTGTCAACACCTGGGTATATGGAGGGGGGGGAGTAACATATGCAGATATCACATGAATATGGGGAATGGGTGGCAGGGGTTCTTCACAAAACCCCATACCAAAGCATGGGCCATATCAGTGGCTAGGACTGGAGGTAGGAAGTTCCCCTGATCCCTTGGTTAGGATGTGGTCAGGAAAGGTACCCTTCAAGAGGACAGCCAGCTGCTTCCTTCCCCAGAGTGGGGATTTTGTCTAAATAACTCGGAGCACATGCTGGTGAAAACAATCAGATACCTCTTCTTTTTGCCTTTCTATGCAGCAAATAGAATGCTAAATCATAATATTTAGTAAGAGTGCAGGGGAGTGGACATGTATACCACATTAACTAATTCAGAAGGTAATATTCAGTGATTCCTGTTCTAGGAATGTGCTCTAATGAATTACTCAGAAATATGTATAAAGATGTACTGTATACACACAAGTGCTACTTATGGGAAAAATTTCATACAACCTGAGTACTAACAATAGAGAAACAGGTAAATAAAGCTGAGTATATCCATTTAATAATACAATGCAGCTCTTAAAAACTTGTTTACAAAAAGCATGAGAAAATTCTTTGGCAAGTTGAAAGAGCTGGGTAATAAATTACATGTACATCACTATCTTAATTATATCAAAAGTTACATATGCGTAGTGAAAAAAGGCTAGAATATGCAAATTTATTAACCATGGTTGCCTCTGGAGAGCAGGATTTTGGGTAATTAAAAGATATTTTCTATATGTACATTTTTTTCTGGAATGAGTAGGTATTCTTTTCATTTGTTTGCTTATTTACTAATAATTAGAGGGGGAATACATACACATACACAATACACACAGATTATGTACACACATCTGCATTTCATACAACACATGCATATATGTATATACATAATACACATATGTACATGTAGGTGTATCTGTGTATGCATTCATGTAAGTACACACATATCTATATACTCTTAGAGAGAGAACAGGAGAGGTAATGAATGAAATGAATGAATGAATGAACAAATTACAGGATTCTGGGAGACAGCTCTAAATGGTCTCTAATTGGTAACTCTCTCCTCCAAATCTACCATCGACCTCCACTCCCGACTGTCCGCTGAGTGAAACGCACTCACTCTGCCCTCTAAACCTTCTGCTGGAGAAAATGTTTTTTCCTTTGGAAATGCCATGCTTCCTCCTTGGACAGGTGCTAAAGGCACATCCTTTGTTGCTCTGCTGCCAGAGAGCTTAAAGCCTATTAACTGTGCCAACCACAACAGTCAGCAAATATGTCTGGTCTGCTTGTTTTTCCTCAATTCTATTTCCCTCTTTAGTTTCTGTTTAAATCATCCTAACATCTATGTCATTTTTAGTAGACTGCTTCTTGGTGAAAGGCAAGATATGAATGCAATAAACTAAGAATAAAAGGTCAAGGCGACGCCAGTTCTCTGGCATTCAAGGCTCTCATGTTAGTTCAAATTAACCTTCTCAAGTAGACTGTCCACCCCACAGATTGTTCTCCCAACAACTTGAGTTTTTCTACCTCTGTGCCTGTGCTATTCTCACCCCCAGGCAAGATCTCCTCTACTGCCATCCTGTCACATTCCTCCAGGAAATGCACTGAAGGTAGGTTCCCCCTCCCCTGAACTCTGACTACACTTTGGTCCCTGATATCACTGTCTGCTTTTTGTCTTGTGTTGAATATCTAGAACTATGAGTCAACCTCTCCCACAAACAGGGGGCTCTCTTGGGGCAGGGAATAATGATGCCCCTCCACTTTCTCTAGCACCCATCACAGGGTCTGGCACACATGAGGCGCTCAGTTAGCAGTCAAATGAATCGCTGAATGTATGAATGAAGCAAAGGGTACCTACGGTGATTAAATGAGTCTTTACATACATGCATACAGAAGAAAAAGCAAGAGGCAGCAGTAAGTGAGTAGTATAAGCTCTGTGTATAGTATATACTACAGCATAATCTCTGTGATAGCAGGACATTGCTATCTTGTGTTCATGCAATGAGTCAACATAGGACAACTTGAATGAATGAGTGAATGTCCTGGGAACATCCAGCTTTTACAGAAAATGAGAGCACCACAGGTTAATTTCCAGGGAGCAGATGTGATCTCCCTGTTCCTCTCTACCACCATCCTGCCCACTTTTTCTTCCCAGGTTAAGGACAGGAGAGGTGGTAGGAAAGTCTGGGGTCACCTCTCAGGTTCTTGATGAAGTCATCTAGTTTCATCTTGCGTTCAGCCTTGACGCTGGGACTGTACATGTCGGTGTTGAGGAGGATGATGGCAAAGGCAAGGATGAAGATGGTGTCTGGGTTCCGGAACTGGCGCACAAGGGCAGGGTTACATACACAGTACCGCTGGCTGCAGGGCAGGAGGTATCAGGGTTAGGGTCAGGGTCAGGCACCAGTCATCTCCACATATCATCATCCACCCAGACTGCCACCACCAACTCATCCTCCAAGAAATACTCCCAAGTTCTTTGGGTTAGTCCTATTTCTACGGAGTTTTCCCAGGACTAGCACAAAAGAATCATCTTTTATAGAGTTTTGCCAGGGGATTTGTGTACATTGTCTCATGTAGTCCTATCACAATCTTGCAAGGTAACCATTAGCAGCTCTATTTTACAGATGAAGTGAGTGAGGCCCAATAGTGGTAAGGTTGCTTGCCCAAGGTAACAGAGCTAGGTAAATGGTGAAACCAGGATGAAAATCTACATTTTCCTGACTGCAAAGCAAACCTTCTCTCATTATGGGAAACAGTTCTCAACAGTTCTTCTATTTCTCCACAAAATACCCCAAAGTGGTAGAGCCAGGATTTATAACAGGTCTGCCTGATCCTTAAAGCATTCATAACAAAGGATAATAGCTAAGGGACATGGGTCATGTCTTTAATTATTTAGTTCAAATCCTGGTTCCATTGCTTGCTCACACTATGACTCTGGGCAAGCTACTTAACCTCTCTCAATTTCACACTTGTCATCTGAAAAATGGGGAGAATAATAGAAATACCAACTTCATAGGACTGTTATGAGTATTCCATGAAATAATCATGTGAAGTACCCAGTTCAGCGCCAGACATGTATTGAGTGCTCACAGGAAACATTAGCTGTCACGAGACCTTGTTGTCACTTATTGAACACTCACATCCCAGTTGCTGAGCTAGATACTTCATGAACATTACCTCTGATCTCAATACTGCCCTGTGGGACAGGATTTATAATTGCCATTTTCTGGTGAGAAAAGTGTAGACAGATACTACACCACCCTCCAAAGCAGGGAAGGGCAACTTCAGCAGTGGGAAGCAGGCACACCTGAAGGCTTCGATGAGTCGCTCCACTTTCTGGGCCTCACCCTGAACCCGGATGTGGGATTGGAACTTTCGGAGTGCATCATCCAAATCCATGGAAGAGAAGTCCATCTCATCCACCACACAGCTAAAGAGCAAAGAAGGGGGTTGTGACACTCACTACCTCTGCAGAAAATCTCTGAGCCACCCTGACCTGCTCAAATGGACAAGCACTCCACTGACAGACTTCCAAAATCTGGTTCCGTGGCTGACGCCAGTACATATGAGGATGGTATATTTGAAATTGAATCCATCCTAGAATATCAAAGCGAGACGCATTGTTACTAAGGATCCCTTCACATATTCTGACAACTACTCATTCCAGAGATGGAAAAAATGAGGCCCAATGCAGGTGAAAAGACAGGGGTGCCTAGAGCCACCCAGAAGACTTTAGAAATAGAGCCAGGAGAGATCAGAATTTTGGGGGGCAGAGTACAGGTATGAGAGCAGGAGTCATCTTGCTTTGTAAAGTTTATATGAGCAAAAAAGGACAAGCTATCCCCTTACTCTTTCCTACTCTCTCTTCCAGGAATCCCTGGCCCAACCTGCCCCATCCCAGGGTCCTCACTCTAACACGTCTCTGTTGAACTGTTTCTGTCTGTTCCCCAGGAATTCCCCGATCATCTGCCGGCTCAGGCCTTTCCGCTCCAGGATGAAGTGAGCAACGCCCACTGGTGTGTCTGACAGGAAGCCCCGCTCAATCAGATACTGGATTCCCTTCTCTGGCTTCCTGTAGAAAGAGGAGAGATAGGTAAGATGACCATCCTCATGGAACACTGCCCTCTATCCCATTTTCTGAACTAATTTTGGTCCCAGCTATGGCCTCAAATTATCGAGGAAGTAGAAATACAATTTGGTCCAATCCCTTCATCAGCACACGTGAAAAAACAAAACAAGGCCCATGGAGAAGCAAGCCACTTTCCCATTTCACAGAGCTTCAAAATTGTATTATCTTCAACTCAACTTCCTCCTTCACTGGAGCCACACTATTATTGAAAGAAAATGAAGATCCAGTGAAAGCTGGCTCAATGCCAGGTGCTTGGTTATCCCCCACAGGTACTAAGGAGTTCTTGGAGAAGGCCTGAGCCTCAGGCTAGGTCTTTTCTTTGAGTCACAGACCCCCACAGTAGGTAAGAAGTTAATTTGTCTGCATCCTGTGTACCAACCAAACAGGTATCACTCACTCTCTGTGAATATTTCTACAGACAAAGTACTCCCCACTTTCCACTAAGTCCAGGTTTGAACCATACCATATTCAGAACCTCGGAGCCAGAACTTGAGACTTTGGTGCTACTCTCAGCTTGATTACTAAAATGCATGACAATTCCCTTTCCTTCTTCAGGTCTCAGTTCCTTATCTATAAAATAGGGACACTACTACCGACCTTGTTTAGTAAAGGTGAGAACTGCCTAAAAAGATGTAAAGCATTTGTCTTCTAACTCTTTTCCAATGAAATGTCACACTGCTGTCCCACTCTGGAGCACCTAGCACAAGACCAGGCTCCTAGAAAGAACACTCCACCCTGTCCCCCAACACCTCAAATATATACCCCTGATGGTTGATGGATGGAAACACTGAAGTCCAAGGAAGAAGCACACCTTGCCCAGGGCTACATCTTGCCTAGTCTGGTCAAGGTCAGGCTAGGAGTCCATGTGTCCTGTTTTTCAGAGCAGGGCTCTTTCTGTATCATATTGCCTTCCCCTGCAAAAAGGGAAGGTGGGGGCCCAGGGTTTGTAATCCATCTTATAGACAGTGTGCGGGGGCCCAGAGAGGGCAAACATCTTGCCCAAGATCACATCAGTCAGAGGTAGTACCAGGATGAGAAGTGCCTCTGGTGGGTGCTTTGAGGGGATTTCTTCTCTGTCACCCTGTCGCCAATCTTATTTCCTGAACAGCTAGGGAGCTAAGATGACAGGATGGAAGAACCAGGATAACTGCTTGGAGTTCAGCCCCAGGGATAAAAGTGCCCTTCAATGAGCAGGTGAGGAGGTGGAACGGGGACCACCTACTTATTGAAGAGGTTGAGGCCGATTCTGTAGTGCCGCCTTTGTACCACATCGTTGTTGAAAGCTGGTGAGTCCCAGCTGTGCCTTGTCTCCCGCTGGTATGTCTGCTTGCACAGGCCGCTGGTTGGAGGCTCCCTCAGGCTGTCCCGCGAAGAGGAGCCAGAGCTGCAGTTGATGGTCTCATTGGAGTTGCTGGAACTTTCCAGGCTCTCATTATCTCCACCATCAGAGTTCTCACCTGTGGCCTCACACTTTCCCAACCTACGACCCCCAGCCACACCACTGGGCCCAGTGCCACTGTTGGGGGCTGGTGGCAGGGGCCCTGGTGGGGCTGGGGCTGGGCCCTCTGGGGCTGGGTAGTGGCGGTGTGGGATCGGGGCCCTGCCTGGTGGCCCTTTGTGCTTTAGGGTCCCATGGGGGCTGCATCCATCAGCCTCATACACCAGTTGGCGGTGGACAGAGCCGCGATCCGAACGGTCACTCAGGTCCACGGAACTATCGCTAGGAGGCTCGATGGTAAGCAGGGGGAGATGGGCAGCCCGCAGCCGGAAATCCCGACACTCCAAGCACCCAGGACCCCTGCGAGTGCCTTCCTCACGGCTACCATCTTCCCGGGTCCCTGGTGGCACCGGTGGAGGAACTGGTGGGAGAGGAGCTGATGCCCAGAACTCAGGCCGGCCCTGGGGTGGGGCCTCTGTGCTGGGCAGTCGCTCAGGGGATGGTGGGGGAACTGGGTCATCCAAGTAGAGGGGAAGGTCACTGAAGGATGTTGCTGAGCTATCCTCTTGCTGTTCCTTTGATTCCCGCTTCTCCAGTTGGGCTGACCCTGGCTCCTCAGACATGGATCCTGATGGGTGGCAGTTCAGGGCCTCGTCGATGGATTCAGCCAGAGACTTTACCTATGTCAGGTAGAAAAGGGAGGAGGGAAAGGAGAAAAAGGAAGGAAGATGAAGCAGGGAATGGTGGGATGATGGAACGGTAGGAATGAAGGAGAGAAGGAGGGAAGGAGTGAGGAAGGAGGGAAAGAAGGAGGGAAGGAAAAAGGGGAACTCTTCCTGAAGGCAGTAAGGAAGGATTCCCCTCCCCCACTTACACAGGTTCTCTGACATATATAAAATAACTCCCAAGGAGCCATTGTGAGGTCACAGGAACTGAGACTAATGCCCACATATTCCCTTCTCAGATAGCCCAATACTGCCCTCATGTCCATATATATCAAATCAAATGCCACCTCCTCCCTGGTTCAACACATATCCCCACCTGTGCCCCCCCCCACCACACACATACACACACCGCCATTTCCCCAGAGTAAACCAAAGTCCCAGCTTCCTTTGGGATTCCAGAGCCCTTGGTTTGATTCTCTCTGAGAAAAAACAAAACATTCAGCCTTGAGAATCTGGACCATGGCTGGTAACTCTTTATCCCTGTGTTATCTATCCTCCAAACTGGCTCTTGATGATCCCTGTCTCCTGGTATTCACACCCTTATAAACCACACTGCCCCAGGGCTGGCCTGTGGGACCATCAGCCTATGGCAGAAGTGATGGGATATCACTTCTGAGTTTGGGTTATGAAAAACTGAGGCTTTTGCTCTGAGTGTTCTTGCTTGCTTATGCTATCTTTCTCGGACCCCTGTCCCTGAGGGAGGCTACATCATAAGCAGTTCTATGGAGGCCCTCATGGCAAAAACTTCAATCCACCTGCTAATAGTCAAGTAAAAGAATCTGGAAGTAGATCCATTGGCCCCAGTTATATCTTCAGTTATACATTCCCAATTAGATATTCTCCCAGTTTATAGCTTCAGTGAAGCTTCATGAGGACCCTGAGCCAGAACCACCTAGCTATTCTCAGATTCCTGGCTCTCAGAAACTGTAAATGATAATTAATGTGTATTAAGCTCAATCTTTAAAGTTAGGTTTTAAGTCATTAGATTTTGGGGTCATTTGTTACGTAGTAACTGAAACTAATACTCTTTCCTATCAGACTTGGGTAGGACTGAGAAATGGGCCCAGATCTGGTTTCTTGGTCTCCCCACTATACTAATCCTTTATCCCCCCAAGACTCCTTGAGGGACAGGATCCAGGTCTGGTCTCTCTCTCTCTCTCTCTCTCTCTCTCTCTCTCTCTCTCTCTCTCTCTCTCTCTCTCTCCNCCCCCAGACTCCTTGAGGGACAGGATCCAGGTCTGGTCTCTCTCTCTCTCTCTCTCTCTCTCTCTCTCTCTCTCTCTCTCTCTCTCTCTCTCTCTCAGCTCAGTTCAACACATTGCTTGACACAGAAGAGCTGTTCAATCAAATGTTTGTCATATGAATGAATAGAAAAGTGTGGATGAGTGATTGAAGTCTTCCCTTTAATACTTCTTTCCTTCCTTTAGCACCCTTCCCCACATACATCCCTTTACTAGGCTGTAGAGGAACATGCCCAGTTTGATGGCAGGGCCAGATCACAGAAGTTAGAATAGAGAAATTTCTTCCTCATTCATCTACTTTCTGCCAAATGCCACCTTGGTTTTAGGAAAGAAACGAATGTACTTAGTAGCTACCCCATACTAGGTACATTCATATATATCACCTAGCCATATTGAATCTTCGAAACAGTTCCAAGGAGTTCTCACCTCCATTTTAGTGATGTTTCAATGAAATGAAACCATTTGACCAAGGTCACATAGCTGTGAAATGGCAGAACTGGGATCTCTACCTGAGATTTGTACTGGGATTTGTACCTGACACACCCTGAGCTTGGAATGATCTTTCACCACCATCACTGCCTGTGATGTTCCCACCTGCCCATGCTTCTGCACAGGTATTTTATCAAATACCTGTGCAAGTAACACCCTCCCAGCTATCTGTAACTTGCTAAATCTTATCTGCCTGTTAGTGCCCAGCACCAGCACTATTTTCTCAAAGAAGCCTTCTCTGGTTCTCCCAAATGAAAGTTTCTTTCTCTCCTCTGGGTTCCCATGTATGGTACTGTAAGTGATCCTTTTCTCATGGCTCTGAGCACACTCAAGTTTCAGGAGACAGTGATGTGTACAGGTGTCTGTCATTTTCTACTGGCCTGAGAGATGCTTGGGAACAAGGCCAGTTTATCTGGACAGTTTATCTGTCTCCCTCAAGGTGCTCAGAATATAACCTGGTCTGTGGTCAAGTGGTGTGAAGGAAAGGGCATAGGCTTTGGAATCAGACAGACCTGAGTTCCAATCCAGTTTGGGAAAGTCACTTCCCCTCCCAGGGCCTCTGAGCCTCAGTCTCCTCCTCTGTGAAGTCTGGGTATCTACTTCTGTTCACCTTGCTCATTTTAACTATATACTTTTTTTGTCTTGCAGTGTCATCCTCATGGTCCCTACTCAGAGGGTAGCTATTTGTTGTTCTTAAGTGCTATTTGGGCATCTTCTTTCCTTTTGGAGTATAGGTAAAGGGTCCTAGGAGCACCAGGGCATGGGGACAGGGAGGAATGGCCCTTCAGGGCTGCTGACCTGTTTGGAGAAGGAGTCCTCGAGTTCTGTGATGTCATTAGAAAACTCTCCAGATGTGGTGACGGAGCTTCCCCCCCCATCGATGCCCCCTCCACAGGAGCCTCCATATGGGAGTCCCCGTTCAAGCCGGTGACTTCGGGCACCAGCCATGGCACCCTCGTCCAGCGAGGCAGGCTTGCCCTCGAAGTATGCGGGGTTCTGGGCCTTTTCGTACTCCTCAAAGGAAAACTGCATCCGCATGTTGGAAAGGATGATGCGGCGGGACATGCGGCTCTCTGAAGCTGAGCTACGGAGCCGCTCAAAGTTCTTGTTCATACGGTACTGGCGGAAAGCTGTCTGGATGGTCCTGGCAGCTCTGCGGCTCAGGAAGGAGCCCCCATACTTCCTTTCCAGCATTTCCACCTGGCAGGGGAGGGTCGAGGGAACAAGGTCAGAAACTCACTCCAGCCTCTTTTCCCTCAGCCTCAACCACCCTGCCACCCCTCCTCCCAAGTCACAGCTGGCTGCTTCCAGCTGCCTGAATACATAGGGCGGTGCTATCAGTGTCGTGTTCTCACTTTATCTCAGCTAGTGCATGTCGGAGAGGACAAGACGAGGTGGAAGGGTTCCTTTCTTTCTTTACAAGAAGTAGGTATACATCATTCAAAAAAAGTTTGGAAAATCAATCCAAAACAGGACAGAAAGCAATTGAGAGCAAGGAGGAGGAAAGGAAAGGGGGAAAGAAGGGTGAAAGGGGTAAGGAAAGGAGAGAAAGGAAAGGAGGAAGGACAGAACAAGATTTGTTCACCTAAAGTTTCATTACCTAAGCATAACCACAATTAATGTTTTGGTGTATGTTCTTTCAGGGTTTCTTTTTCTATACATAGTATATTATGCTCCTCACCCCACCTCCAACTTTATTTTTTAGCAGAAAAGTACGAGACTGATATGATACCGTGTAGCACACTGTTCTGAAATGGTCAACTTCTATGTGTGCTTCTCCTATTGGACTGAGATTCTTGAGGACCAGGTCCACTTCTTATTCATCTATATATCAGTGTTTGCTCAGTGAATACAAGACTGAGTGGACGGATGGTGAATGAGTCCCCGGTAGGGTTAAGGGTCCTGGAGCTGGCTTTCACCTATTTAAGTCTCACTGTCCCTCCCTGGATACTATCTACCCACACAACATCCCGACCCTTCCCCGATTTCTCTCACATCTCCCTTTCCTCCCGCTCCCAGCCAGAGCCATCTTATCTGCACCTTCTTGTCCTGCAGGTCCGTGGAGAGTTCATAGCTGTCCGATAAGGCCTTGGAGCGCTTGATCTCCTCCTCCTCCTGCTTCCTCAGGGCAACACTGGCTGGCTGGAGACGAGCCCGCTGAGCCCAGGGAAGGGCCACCCCAGAAGGGGGGCCCCCCATGTGGCTGCTGGTGGGGGGCAGCTGGCTCAGCCGGTAGGGGGGTTGGCTCCCAGGACTATCAACCGCTGTGCTCAGGTCACTGCCTGGGGTATCACCCTCCACACTGTGGGGATGAGATAAGATGAGCAAGGATGTGGGAACAGGAGATGGGCTTGCTGGGCCAGACTGAGAGTGGGTGGACCAGATCCTTTCCTGCAACCCCATTCTCCCCATCTTCTTCACAGACATAGGGACCAGAATACTTAAAGGTCAGAGGGGACTCCCATCCCCCAAATCTGTCTCCCTGCTGCCCTCACAGTTGCTTTCCTTCAGCTCCCAGGCCCTCACAGTCCTATCCTCGTTCCCCTTTAGCCCCAATCCCTCATAGTTTTATCCTCAAACACCCTAATCTCCCACCCAGACCTATTTCCTTACCCCTTATAGCCCCGATGCCCACAGCTATGTCGTCTCACAGCCTTATCTCCAGACCAGTTCCTCCCAGTCCTGTCCCCCTCAAGCCTTCCCCCCACCACTATTTTTTTAGTGCCCCTGGCCCCTAACAGCTCCAGCCCCAAGCCTTCCTTCCCTCAGTGGACCAATTCCCTCATAGCTCCACCTCTTCCCTCCAGACCTCTTCCCCTCATAAATCCATCTACTCGTGACTCTGTCCCCTACCGTGTGCTAGGGTTTCCCTCTCAGACTTGACCCCAAGTCTGAGGCTCACGCCATCATCCTGTTCATCCAGGTTCTCCCCTCCCCTCCCCAGCCCTGCCTCCTACTTCCCCGCTCTTGCCCTCAGCTGCCTGGACTCAGGCCTGGCCAGTTCCCAGGGTTCTCTGGCTTCCAGGGCTCCAGCTCAGGGACAGTAGGAGGCGCCTCCCATCCAGCATCCTCACAGGTAAAGAGCTGCCCTGCGGGGCAGCTTCCTTTTTCTCCTCATGGCCTCCTCTGCTCAGGTGGGGGAAGGGGACAGGGGTCTCGAGGGCGAAGAGTGGCAGACGCCGGGCACTGGGCCTTGCCTGCCCTGGTTACCCAGAGCTGTTGTTCTGGCAGACCTGCTCCCATGGTGCCATGGCAACCAGGCTGCCAGGGAACCCAGGTGGCAACGGAGCCCAGGCGCCCTGAGCCAAGTGGGTATGGTGAGGAGGCAGAGAGGCAGGAGAACAGGGGATGGGGGTTGGGAGGGGATGGAAAGGTAAGGCATGGAGGGGGTTGTGAGGGGAATGGGTGTGACTAGGGCTTAGAGAATGCTATGATTTGGGCAGGTTCAGGGTTGGGGTGGGGGCAGGTTTTTGGCTGGTGAAAGAATTAAGGGGCCACTCCTCAGTCCCTACTTGGTAGACACCAGGCCTGGGACTGGAGCAATCGGGGATGGGT
>JAGFMF010011967.1:48402-73099 GCA_019455555.1 Galemys pyrenaicus | reverse complement strand
GGGAGGGAGGGAGGGAAGGAGGGAGGAAGGGAAGGAGGGAGGGAGGGAAGGAGGGAGGGAGGGAGGGAGGGAAGGAGGGAGGGAGGGAGGAGAGGCTCTGGGTCCAAAAGGAGAATCCAGGCCAGAGGAATGGAAGAAACACTGTAGGAGGAGAAGAAGAAAGAGAGAATCTGAGAGAGACAAGGAAAGGAAGAAACAGAAAGAGAGAAAGACAGAGGGCAAGACAAAAGACACAGAGAGAAGACAGGGAGAGGCAGAGTGCCAGAGCAAAGGAGAGGAGAGGCGAGGTGGAGGAGAGCTGACAAGGTCTCAGTGGTCTTGGTGACAGGATGGGACTTTGGGCTGAGTGGGCAGGTGGGGCTCAGTGGGCCAAAAGATAGGGAGATTGAAGCGGGGGATCTTTGCTTCCAAGGCCAGTGCTGCGCCCCCAACCCAGGGCAGGACCCATGCTCCACCACCCCCNATTGTGCCCCCACCCCTAGTGCAGAGTCCAAAGTTTCTTGTGCCTCCCAGGATTAAAGTCCAGAGAATCAGAAGTGAACAGAGGGGCTGCAGGAGAGTGAGCCCCAGGGCCTGGTCCCTGCCCTACCCCAAGCAGGGTAGATGCTAGGAGTGGAGCTGGTCTCTCCAGGTCAGCCAGTCCCTGTCCAGCCCAACACAAGCCCCTGAAGGTAAGCTATGGTCAGGGCCTGGCCATTCAAGAGCCCAAGTAAAGGCTAGGCCTGTGGCTGCAGACCAAATCAACTGCCCACTATCTCACTTGCTATAAATTTGAGGATGCCCAAATCTCAGAACCTTACAAATAATCTTTGAGATTCTTCTCATCAGAGACTCTGGAATACTTGTCATCATCTGAGCAATTGTTTCTCAAATGTCATCTATGTGCCAGTCACCAGCCCAAGTTCTTGAGAGTCATCTCATTAAAACCTGAACCTGGAGCCCCTGAGGCGGCTGGAATGTTGGTATTAGAGAGTCTTAGCACCTAATGGGGAAGCCTGCAGTGCCAGGCCAGGGCAGCCACCAGTCACACACCCATTACCACTCTGCTCAGGGCTCCAGGGCCCTTATACTGTTAGGTACTGGCTGCCCAGGGGCTTACCCACTTTAGCTGGCTCCCTCCCCCAAGCCAAAAGCCTCCAAGAATCCAAGAGGGAAGCCAGGAACCAGGAAGCGAGGAGCTGCTGAATCAGCAGCCTAGGGACCAGGTCCAGGTCCCAGCAGGGAGGGGGCCAGGCTGTGGGGTTGGGGTAGGGAGCAGGTTCCTACCTGTTGCTCCTCCTGGGGGGCTCCATAGGTCTAGACCTGTCCAGAGGCCAGGCCCCTTGGCCCAGGCCGGTGGCTCCACTGTGTCACCAGCCCCTCCTCCCTAGGCCTTCCCTAGAAGGAGGAACCAGGGAGGCGGGGCCAGGCCAGCTGGGCCACAGGCCAGACTGCAAATGGAAACTTTGCTCCTTCCCTTGCTTCCCCAGGAGGGCAGGGAACTCCTACTAAGAGGAAGCAGCTTTGAGAGCCACAGTGATTCCTCTGGGCCAAACCCCAGGCTGGACTCCCTCAGAGTAGCTCAGCTAGAATCTTCCCAGCACCCTGTTGAGTATATATCACTAGTTCTATTCTCCTGAAGAGAAGAACTGAGATGGAGAGAGGGCAAATAGGATGGGGCACCAGTAATAAAGCTGGTAAGTGGCAGAACCTTGAGATCGAGACCTAGTTTGACCAGTCCCATATCTGGAATATTGTCCCCATGGCCATAGTGTTCCTTTGTGAATACAGAAACCTTTCCATAGGTCCTCATGTTTAGGACACAGTTAAAGAGACTCTCTTTGGTCATTGTTCTTGGGTGATCCAGATCAAGTAACATTCAAGTCACCCATTTTGGGGAATCAGGATGAGGCCTTGGTCAATACTCTCTCCCACTGCAACAAGTTCTTACTATCTTCTATGTTTTTTTCTGCACTTGTAAGGGAAATGCTCCCTGAAGAGACAAGCGAAAATCAGGAAAAATGCCATAATCGAGAGATTGTTCAAAGGAAATTATCAAGCCTGATTGTATAGGTGGGGAAACTGATGCCTCGAGCAGGGGAATGTCTTACGAAAGGTCACATAGTCAGAGCAGAATCCAGGTGTTCTGACTCCCCCCAACCTAGCACAGTAATCTCTTTCCTCAGTACAGGTGGGGCTGGAAAAATTTGGAGAATTTGAGAAGGATGTGGTCTTCCTGAAGAGCTCAAAAGCTCTTCATCCAGCTCAAAGCTCACCTTTCCTTTCACAGCCCCAGAGCTTTGGCGCTTGGCTGTTCTGAGCAGAAGGTGGCCCTGGGAGGGGCCAGTGGGCCACTGATCTGGAAGAAATAGGAACTGACAGGCAATAGCCCAGCCTTCCTGCCTTCCTGCCTCCCTGCTGGGTCAGCTGGTTCTTCTCAAGGAAGCCAAAGCCGCTGAGAAGGACAGACTCTCCAGATGACAACAAATTGGCACCTGCAGGCCCTCTGTGTCCTCTTCTCCCTCGATCCACATCGTAGAACCTCCAGTCCTCAGAGCCCTAACCTCTGCCCCTGCTTTTCCCCCTCTCCTTCATCAACTCCACCAGCTCCTGTGCAACTACTCTTGTGTGCATTTGCAGTTATTGCCTTAAGAGCTGCACCTCTGGTCCAGATCTCCCTCTTGTCCTGCTAGGAGTTGAGAGACAGAAATTTTAGTCCTGGCTCTAAGGATGATGCTGTGTGACCTGGGGCAAACCACCTACCCCTCTCTGATGAGGCAACATGTGCCTAGTAGAATTGGGTGCAAGTTCACTTGGGTAACCTCTCTGTAGCTCATGTGCTCACCTATAAAAGGTGAGTGACAATTCCTACCTAATGGCTGCTTGTGACGATTCAGTGAGGTGAACATGGAACATGATGAAGAGTCTTAGCCTGCCTCCCAGGGAGAAGTATACCCTTCTCCCAGGGAGGCAGGAGGAGACCCATGGGATCCTTTTGTTTCAAAGATGGGAGGATTTCTATGAAAATATCCTTTAATAGCCACTCTTGGAATTCATATATATATGGGCATGTTGAGTAGATTCATGATGACCTACCAAAGGCTGAAGGGAAGAAGAAACTAAGGGTGAAGGTCTTGTCCCATTCAAAGGACACTGGCAGGCCTGTGCACGGGGCATGGGGCTGGAGCTGGATAGAGGAGCTGGACAGAGGAGTTCTCAAGCCAACATCCTGCTTTCATGGAGTGTATACTTGAGAGAGGAGACAGCTAGTCAACAACTCATGGGATTAAGCTGAGCAAACCACGGGGTTAGCACGCTCCAGGCAGAGCAAACAGCTTGGGCGAAGGAGTTGAGGTAGTATCTCTAGGAACTGCAAAGAGGCCAAGGTGGGCGAGAGGCAAAAGCAAAGGGGAGAGAGGCAAGAGTGGAGAAGTAGGGAGGGCTCAACTGTGCACAGCCCTGGCAGGCACAATAAGGCTTGAGTATTTATACTATGTATGAGTGACTAGGCAGCCTGTGCTTCATTGTATCAGCATGGGGTGATGGGGTGGGGTGGGGGTAACATCCCCTGAAGTTGTATGAAAAATATTAGAATAAGGACACATTTCTGGGGAGTGCGTAGATTTCATCAAATCCTCAGATGGGTTTGGTATTCCAAAAGGGCAGGGAACTCATTTTATGATTTCATTCACTAAATAGCTACTATGAGCTAGAGGCAGGCATTCTAGAAACTTGGGTAAGCTGGCCCGTCCTCCAATTAGCCATCGCTACATCTTCAGCTCTGCCCAGAAAGAAGTGCTTGCAATTTCCTGCCACTCTGCCAGTGCCAACCTCTGACTCAAATACTTTTTCCCACCACTGTGGGCCCTACTGCTAACTGCCTGCTCCCCGCTCCCTTGTTCTTCACAAGTTAAGTTCAGAGCTTATGCCTCTGGGAACCTGCCCTGACTCCTACCCTTAAGATAACTTCCCTGAACTTCTCTTACATTGTCTGTTCACACTGTTGCTCCATCTAAGCCAAAGACCCAGTGGGGACAAATGTTATGTCTTACTCATCCCAGTGTTCCTGGCATCCAGTACAGGGCACCTAGTCACAGGTCATTAAATTTTGATGGGAGACTATCCATGCCAAGTTGGAGGCTGCAGGATGGGCTGGTGGACACTAGAGGGCACTGTGGTCAATAGAATACTGATCAAATGCTGGTCAGGCCAAAACAGTATGCCTGGGAGTGCCCCACCCCCATTGCCCCTGTACAAATGTTTCTAAGAGCCTAGAAGCATAAAAGCTCTGGACTTAATCGTCCAGGTCTCCATTCCAGTTTCCCAATTTACCCTTTTCCAGACCATTCTCACAATGGCCCCATCTTACTGCAAATATGGCTAAAAGCTCTTCATAAATGTGGGCACCAAATACTCACCACTTCACCTTATCCAATCCCCACCCCTTCAGCAAACTAACATCTACTCATCTTCCAAGTTTCAGTTTAGATGTCAGCTTGGAGAAACCTCCCTTACCCTCAAGCTAGGTTGGGTGTACTGAGATGCTCTCCTACAGACCCAAACTTCCCCAGTAATTCTCTGCAGCTATTTTCTGGTCCATACCCCAACCAGCAAGTGAGCTTCCTCAGAGCAAACTCTGTCATTCATCATTGTGTCAACTGCACTTCATTGAGCACAGAGCCTTGCACATTGTAGGTACTCAACAAATCACATTGAATGGGTGGGTGGGTAGATGGATGTCGTACAGCGAGTCACTTTACCCGCTCTAGGTTTCAGTTTCTTTTTTTGGGGGGGGGCAGATTACAAATAATTTTTATATTTGTGTTTTAAGTTATCTACATTTCCCAAGTTTTCTTCAGTCGATATGAATTCACTTAAATGTCATTTTTAAAAAAATTGGTTGAAACTTCTTTAGTGGTTTTACATGTGGTCAATTTAATAAATGTCCAGACTTGTTTGAAGAGAATACTCTATCTCTGTTTTGGGATACAAATTTCTACATTTTAGGTTCTTTCCATAAATGGGTTTACAACATTCTCTTTTTTTAGATTTATTTAATTATATTTGAGTTCCCAGGGAATTCCCACCACCATTTCATATTTGGCATGGCAGCCAGGAGGATTTTAGATGATGCATGCGTGTATCAAGTACTCATCCTGGTACCTAACACATAGCAGACATTTTTTGAATAAAAGCAATTATTAATGTATGGAATAGTAAAAAAAAAAAAAAAAAGAGGGTGGATAAGGGGCATGTTGAAGAAGACTCTGCCTTGAGCCTGGGATGATCTCTTCCAATCAGGTTTACCAGTACATACAGATAATGTCTTTAACAACAGTAAGGAAACTATGATTTTATTAAAAATAACAACACTTGTTCTGTGCCAGGTCAGACACAGGAGGCTTCCAGGAGCTGGTGGGCAGCATCTAGTGTCAGTCAGAGGATGCCAGGCCAAGCCTAGGTCAGAGTCATGAGCACTGGCCCTGCGTCTGGAGAACAGTCATTATGGACATAGCTATTCCAAACTCTTTACTCATAGGTGAAAACTTGTCTAAGGGGTAATTAATTCCCTCTGTAATTAATGTAAAAACTGCAGGGTTTGTACTAATGGAAAAGTCAGCTCAAGCGTCAAGCTGATAATATTGATAATGTGCACTTGTAATTATATACTGCAGATAACTATAAATTCAGTCACTGCACTAATAAAATATAAGGATTCCTGAAGCAACCAAGAACTTAGTAGCAGCTGTACCATGAGCACCTTCATGCCAGTTGTTCCAAAGGTATGAAAATCACCACTGTGGCAGCGGTGGTAACATACACAGTGCATTTAAATGTTGTTTGGTCACAAAATATTGGGAAATTTTTAGGTGAAATGGCATGTTGATGCAAGAGCATGGAACTTGAAAGCATAGCGAGCGAAGGTCCACTTGGATTAGAACAGGAACCCAAACCTTAATGATCAAGCTGACATTTGTGGGCCTCGGAGCATGTGCCCCCCCTCCCTCCGACTCTGACCTCACTTGTGAACACATTCAAACTGCTCGTTACAGAAGAAACACACATGACCAGGTATTTGACTCTCCACCTTCGCCCACTTCCAAGAGAAGCAACGACCTTCTACAGCACCTTGTCCTCATGTGTGTTACCGCAGGTTGGACAGAAATGCTACATCCACGTGGGGATATTGGCTCTGAAGCTGGGAGCTCACATATCTTCCAGATTGTCAGCCATTGTCAGGCTACATGAAAGCAGAAAAGTCAGTCCAAAGAAAAGAGTCAGTGACAAAGAGATGACAGGGACCAGGCAGGCTATGAGAGATGAAAGAGGAGAGACATGGGTCCCCAAGATACAAAGAGAGGGCAGTCTTGGTCCTTGACTTCTTGGCCCCACTTCCAGCTGGCATGAGGTCTGGCCATATTTCACTTACTGTTCTTAGATTCTGGGAGATGGAACCTCACAAATAGTGCCCCCACACACACCCCCTTTATTCTTGAGTGAGTTTGAGTGGGTTTCTGTTCCCTGCAACAAAATGTACCAGACTAAGACAAGGGAAAATTGGGAATATAAGTGTAGGGCTTGCATAAGCAAAAACGAATAAAGAACACTTATGAAGGGAGGGATGAATGCAATTATAAAGCGTTTGTGTTTGTTCACCCAAATGCTCCCTCATTTCCTGACACTGCCACAGATACATAATCCAGCCACACATACACGCACGCTGACATTCAATGGCATATAGAAAAATGACAGTAGCGACCAGCTATGCTTCTAAACCGACACCCTGACGTGTGGACATGCACCAGTATGAGGGCTCACCCTGCACCCTTCATACCCACAAGGACAGAGCTGCCACACGTGGGAGGGCACCCACATTTGTGAACACAGTGGCACTGCCCACCAGGCTCAGGGCAGGAGTTGAGGTTTAACTGGGCTTTGCACAGCCTCCTTCCCCAGCTGCCAAGTGACTCATCCCCAGGGCTGCTAATTAAAGCCAGGACAGAGGGGACAGAGGCGAGGGGAGGGAAAGAGAAAGAAGGCAAGTTTATTTTGGTGCCAACCAGGCACGCAGCCAGTTTAGGGGTCACCCACTTCCTGGGGCTGGGCCAGATTGGGGTGCAGGGGAACACAAACAGGAAAGGCAGGGAGGGCCATCTTATCCCTCCTTGACCTTCAAGGGCTTCCTGGAAAGGTACCTCCTTTGGGAAGATTACCCAACTATCCTGCTCCCCCCTCCCCCTTCCCCCACATGTGCCCCACTGTCAGATTCTAGCTCTACCCACTCTATAGACTCTTGTCCTTATAACTGGCTTCTCCTCCTTAGCATACTCCCATTTGGGCTTGCCAGAGATGGCTCATCTGTCTCTGCAGCCTGCTTTTTTACCCCCCACGGATCACCCAACACGGGCCTGGTACACAGGGAAGGCTCTGTATGTGCTTCTGGAACATGATCGAGTTGATCAAGGTAGAGTGTGGTGACCGCAACTCTGATGGTCTGCACGTCCAACCCAGATCTACCACGGGATGAATTCTTTGAGCTCTCTAACCCTTAGTTTCATTATCTGTAAAATGACAATACACAGACTATAGTATTATGTGAGGATGAAGTGAGAAAATAAAGTATCCAGCAAGCTATCACTCAGTGAGTGCTGCTGTCAAGTAGATGGCAGGAAAGGTAACTACAGAGCAAAGTTCCAAGCCGTGCTTCACTACAGAGTATGTGGAAAAACTCAGATGAGTCACATGAGCTCTCTGAGCTTTGTCTCATTTGTAAAATGGGGGTTCGACACATGAGACCACAGATTTACTGTGAAGATCTGAGTCCTGTGTGGAACCCAACTCTTAGGTGTTGCTTGATAAATGACAACAGTGATTACTAAGATAGCAGGAGAATTTCAGATCTTGGAGGCTGGAGAACCCCAGGAGGGAGAGAGCTGTTAGGTGGGCTAGGGTAGCCAGCCAGAGCGCATTCAGTCTGTAGTCAGTGACAAGGTCCCAAGCAAAGGAAATGGTGGGAAGGGAATGCTGAAGGGGGCAAGCTACCAAGCTGTGGAGAGGAGGCAGTATGGGGGGCAGGTGGGGAAGAGGAGGACACAGCTGGGATGGCTCTGGAGACAGCTAGCATCCTGGATGTATGCATAGGGGAGCCAAGAAAGGTCCATGTGGTCTTGGTCATGACAGATTGCCAGGAGGTCAAAACGAGGAAGAATCTTAGAGATTATCTAATCCAAATTCCCCTTGCACAGATGGGTGCACTGAGGCCCAGAGTGGGAGGCCTCCTCTGGGAACAGAGCCAGGGCTGGCTCCTCCTCCCACTTCTCCTCCCCAAACGACTGTGGTTCCTGTTGCCATGGGGACTTTCCTGGCTCTGAGGGTGTCTGTGACTCCCCCACCCTTTCCCTCCTTTCCTAGCAACAGGCCACCTCCTCCAGCTCCCATCCTTGCATGCTTAGCAACCCCAGCCTGGTCCCCAGAGTCCCTGAGTTCCAGCCTGACCCCCTCTGTGGCAGCAGCCTCTCCAAGCCTGGGCTCCTTCCACGTTGGGTGGCAGACGTATATGCCCCTCCTGCCTCCCTGTTTTCAAGTTCCGCATTTCTCAAGCTTGACTCTCAAGTTTATAGCACTGGATTAGGTTGGGGGAGGGCAGAGGGCATTACAATATGTCAGGCACTATCTTATGCTGAGCATTGCTTTACTTTAAGTCCTCTCATCATCCAGGGAAGTCACAATTATTGCTCCCATTTTACTGTTGAGGAATGAAGGATCAGAGATTTAAGAGACTTCTCGAAAGCATACAGTTAGGTAGCAACTTTGTTGACGGCTAGCTTTGTCACCTTGAGCCATCACCAGTCTGTCTGGATCTTGGTCTGAGGTGCCCTTAGGTTTGATGATTTCTCAGGGATCTATAGGACACTTAGGTAGCTTCCTCTGCCTACAGTCCTGCCCTAGCACCAGCTGGTGTGCTCTCATTTGACTACATACTTCCTCTGACACCCCACATTTAGCCCTCAGGCCTGGGCCCTGCTGGGTGGTTTGCAACCCATTGACCCTGCTCATGCTTTGCTTTCAGCTTCCACAACAGGAAGACCTCGCCCAGTCCTTCTTCCTTCATGTTTCTTTATACTCCAAACCGTTTCCCCTACACACGCGCACACGCACAGACACACACACACACACACACACAGTTTATTAGATGGGGACACTGGGTTCCAAGGGACAAATAGGTTTTCCCGAAGACTCATAACTGGAGAGCAACCGAGCCATAAACAGAGCCCTCTGCCTAGATCTAGATGCTGCCCCTTCTGTGTTGCAGAGTCAAGTTTTTCTCCTCTGGCTTTCTTGGCCTCCACTGCTGACAGAAAAAGTCTGTGATCCAGCCAAGACCAGCATTCTGAGCTTCAATATTTGTTCTTTTCCTGCCCAAATCTGTCTTAGCCTAACTGATGGCTCCAGCCCCCCACATCTCTAACCTTATCCTCACTTCCTGTGTATGCTGGTTCCCACTTCCAGGGATGCCCTCCTGATGCAAAGTCTGCACATTAGTCACGCACAGCCACGCTCGGAGGCTGTCTTCTCCAGAAAGCTATCCCTGATCCCTAGCTGAAGTGAGCACGGGGAGTTATATGTGGATCCTGGGAGCATCCTCAGATAGCCCCAGCCAGTCCTGGTCCTCAGTTAAGGGATTTCCTACCTCTTTTGCAAGACCCAGAATGCTATGCTTCAGGCCCTTTTCATTGCCCAGTTTTGACCCTTGCTTCCTCAACTGCTGAGTCTTTAAGGTTCTTAAAGCCTCCAAGACTGTGGCCCAGGATGGTGTCAGGAAAGAGCTCTTAGTAAAAAAAAAAATAATGCTGGCTTTGGAACCAGACAGTCCAGGATATGAGTCAGAGTGATGCCAACCTGCCCCACTGCTGTGCTAGCCCTGGTACACTGGTCCTCTTAAGAACTTCACTGTCCTCATCTACAAACCAGGGATCCTTATCCATATCTAGTAGGGCTGCTTTAAACATTAAATAAGATCATGTTCAGAGTTCTTAGTATGCGATAAGCAAATGATAACTGCTATTATTACTAATGTTAGTACGAGGATGAGGATGGTTATTATTATCTACAGGGCTGCCGAGGGTTCCCGTAGAGACGCCGTGGACAGGGCTCTGGGCTTGGTGCCAGGCAGACCTGAGTTGAATACTGGCTCAGCTGTCTATTAGTTGTGTGGCTGTAGGCAAAACCATAAGCAGCCTGAACCTCAGTTTCCTCAACTGTAAAACAAAGATGATAAGGCCAGCAAGGTTCTACCTACAGTGTTACTGGGAGGATCAAACAAAAGAAAGTTCCTGACAACTTCTGTATGTTGTAAAGACCTAACATATATCATCATATGACTTATGATTATAATTATTGAATAACCTGAGTCACAGGTCCCAGGAACTCCACTGCTGGGAAGAGTTGAGCACTAGAGATGCCTTCAATTGGGTTCTCCAACAAGTAGCAGGCATATCAATGGGGCTTGCTAGGAGCTAGCCCAAGCTGTCTTTCTTCAAACCCACGGGGTAGGGGGGGGAGAGGGAGGGGGAAGAAATGGGATCTGTATCTTTGGCTAGGAAAGTGCCTTCCTAAATGCTAGGATTGACTGTGCCCTTGCTATGCCTTGACTGTGCTTTGGCTGCATGCTGGGACGTTGTGTGGCTCATCACACACCCCTTGCCTAGACACCGGGCCTGACTGTGTCCATCACATTCCCCCTGCTTTCCTGCTCCCCACCCATAGCCCTGACTTTGGCCCTTGGCATCAGTGGGCTCATTCCACACCCCCTGCTGGGGATGTTGGGACATGATATATCTCATTAGGCACCTCCATCTGTATGTTGGGATTCTCTGGCCTCCTTCCATAGCCACTGCCTGCAAGCCAGGCCCTGGAATGAGACATGCCAGGCCCTGGTTGGGCAAGCTATAACCTGAACAAGGTTGTTTATGGCCCAGAGAGCACAAGTGGGGACTTAAATCCAGATTGTTCTGTGCTCACTGAATTGCAATCCCTGGTGAGGGACCATAGTCACCCAGTGGAAAGGGAACATTCCTCCAGTTGATTTACTCAGTGGATTCTACTCTTCACCAAGGTGTTGTATGTGCCAGCTGGAGCCCCAATTGTGACTAGGTATATCCATCCTATGCCTCTGCTGCCTGGGCCCATCTCACCCCAGAGCCCCATACCATTGCCCCTGGCTAAGCTGAGTGGGCCCACCCTGAATCCCTCCTCACTTCCATAGAGTCCCTACACTTGATACTGAGTCCTCACAAAGCTTCTGATGGGTTCAGACCTGGGAAATGCTTGTTAGCTCCAGTTTTACTCCCTCCTCCTCAAGTGGTCAATTTATCACACTCTGAAAAACTTAATGAAGTTTAAAAAATGCACACTTGTCATCATAACATGTTTCTATTGTGAAGAATGTATCACATCAAAAGTTCACCCAAATCCCACTACTCAGGGTTAGCACAGGTTAGGTTGTAGCTCAAATGCTAGACCTCTTCTCCTAGGAGAAGATGGAGAATGTTCCAAGCCCAGAGCTCACAGAGGTTGGCTTCCCCATCTGAACAGCTCCTATGAGCCCCTCTGGTGTTCATCTCATCCCAGGAGGCAGTGAGGGTCAGAAAGACCGAGGAACAGTTTTCATTCCCTTCCCACGCCAGCCATACCCATAACTCCACTCCATACTCACCCCTGATATCAACGGGGTAAAACCCTTTGAGTTGGCCCCTACTCCTCCCCATGGATCCTAAAGTAACAAAATTGAGGGCCCCATCCCAGTCCCAACCCCATCTCCCAATGACTATGAAAGAAAAGAGGTACTGACCTGACTGTTCTGGAATTCTCGCCATCAGACCTGAAAGGGAAACAAAAAAACAAACAAAACCAAAGTCAGTATATTCTCTGTAGTGTTCTTCTCTCTGTCCTATGCAGGGGACTTGAGGCTTATAGCATGTCATGAAAAGTGGGGAAGGGTATTTCATGTAGAGAGAACAGTCAGTGCAAAGGCCGTGAAATGACACAGGGCCTAGCCAGTTGCTGGGACAGGGAGGAGGCAGTGTGACTGGAGTGGAAGGCACAAAAGGTTGGAGGTGAGGTCAAGAGCCAATTATGTGGGGAGGTGGGTTACAGTGAGGAACGAAGCCTTCCTCAGAATCAGCTTGCAGCTGTGGACAGAGGTGAAGCCTGAGCCTCAGTCTCTCCACTTGTAACATGAGGCCAATCCTCACAGGATTGTTGGGATGATAAAGCCCTTTGGAAACCATCAGACAAATGCCAGGTATTATTAACAGCATAGAAAAGGTTTTGCCAATTGCCTGGTCCAACCTGCTTATTTTCCAGATGAAAAGAATGAGGCTGAGGGGGTAAGTGAGTCAGCTGCTGGGTTCCTTTCTACTACATTGGTCTGCCTTCTTCATTGTGAGGCCCCCTCAGAGGCAAAGGAAGGATGAAAAAAGAGAATGGAGTGGGGGACAGCTTTGAGGGAACCCAGGGAATGAGTGAAGTCTGAACCACACCCCTCTGGCTGTTTGTAGGGGGAGAGAGGAAGACAGAGACAGAGAGAGAGAGAGATAGAGAGACAGAAAGAAGGATTAAAGGGGAGGAATAGGGAACATGGAAGTGGGAGAGTGTGGGAAGCGTCTTCCTCTTCCCTTTGGTCACCTTCCTCCTCCTTCAGCCTCCAGCCATGCTCTCCCAAGCTGGACTGAAGAGGAGGCAGATGGATGTAGAACAGGTTGTCCTCAGGTGAAAGACCTCAGCAGGGGAGCATCATCTATACTGAGTGCAGAATGAGAAGGACACACAGGGAAGGGAAGTGGACCTTGGAAGGAAATATTTGTTGGAAGTGTGAATGGAGTCCCCACCAGCCTGGTGGGACAAGCAAGTATAAGGGTGCTGGAGTCAGAGAGCCGATGAGTACAGCACTTCCAGTTGTGCTACTTACTACCATCTTATCTGAGGGAAGACACTCCCCTATGTCCAGCCCTAGCTTTTTTCATTTGTAAGATGGGGAAGGGTGATGGGAATCCCTCCCCTCGCAGGGTGATGTGAGGCTGCACGCTGCATTGTGCACACAGCACAGCACACGATGCCCAGCCAGTGACAGTGGGACAATTTTTAGCCTCCTCAGCCCCCTAAAGAGACAGGAATGCCACCAAGCACCTTTTCAATTCATTAAAACTTTCCATCTCGTTCTGCAGCAAGAAGATTGCCTCTGAGGTGTGGGTCCTATCTTCAATGACTCCCCAGTAGCTCAAAGGATTAAGCCTGAGTCTCTTTCCCTAAAACTAACCTGCTGCTCCAGGCAGGCTGGTCTTGCTACTGCATCCCGACCTATATCAAGCCCTAGCACCCAGTTAAGGGACCTATATACCAGGCCCCTTACTCATGAATACAAGCCCTCAAGGAGCTCACAGACTGACGCTGTGACCAAACATACTTCAGAGCATAAGCAACATATATAGTCATCCCCATAGTTGTGTGAGCAATCATTGAGCCTTGAGTAGCAGGATGGTGTTAGGCTCTTGTTGTGCATTATCTCCTCTGATCCTGCAATGTGGCAATTGCTCATCCAATTCTAAGATGAAGTTGAAATCATCTGTCCCAGGTCATACGGGTAGGGGAATATGGTGTGAACCCCAAACCCACACCCCTGGACCACAAGTTCCAGTGAACTAGAACTGTTAAGGTGACTTTCCTTACTCTCAATCTCCAATGTTAAGCTAGACCTTCCTCACCAGGGATCTTGCTTTGTAGAGGGTACCATACATGTACTTTTGGTCTAAAAGCACCTTCAAGATGGCAGCTGAGAACAAAAGAACTCCAAGGCCTGATGCTAGGTGAATTAGCTACTTCTCACTGCAGACTGATTCTTACTAATTCAAGAGTACAGAGCCTCATATGATCCTCAGAACAGAGCTATACTCCCTCAGAGATTTACAGTCCTTTATGCACTTAATAGATTATTAATTATGAATAGGTAACAATCATAGTCAATATTGGGTGATCCTCCACCTCTGTGGGGTTGTGCTGCCCATGGTCACTTTACACCTCTCTTTATGAAGCTGGGTATCAGTTCTTTTGGGAGGCAGCACAGACTGGTAGAAAGAAATCTCGGACCTTGGTTTTTCATCTACAAAGTAATGGGGTATGGTATCAGAGCTCCAAATAGTTTTCAGATCCTAAAATATTTGCTTTCCTCATAATTCCAAAGTTCTTCTCTTTTATGAACTAGATTCAGCTGTCTACATGTCACAGCAAAGACCAAGTAGCAGGTTTCCTTTTCTCGACCTATGTCAGGAGAAGAAGTTGCTTCTCCCATGACTCTCACAGACTTCCCTTAATGAAAGGCTAGTTAACACATTGGGGATTTCAAAAGGCTTGGCTATGCCTATTTCCATCCTTAGAAGTGATGTTCAATAAATGGTAACTTATTGAAACCTATGAGTATAGTGACCATATTTTCTGAACCAAAAACCCAGTGTGCAACCTGACCAAGGATTTTGATATTGTCACTTCGGGGCACACGAGGCAATCTGGTAGACAAGAGAATAAATGGCAAAATATCAAAAGTTCCTGAGCCTTTCAGGGACTTATGGGGACAACAGGGCAGAATGACTGAAAAAACTACATTTTTAAGTTGCCAAACTGCAGTGTCGGCCTCACCCTTTGACTGGATTCGCCGCCTTCAGTTTGGGTCCACCAAGCCACTATAAACAGCACCTGGGGAAACAATCAGGTGCCTTTCCTCAAGAATCTGAATTAGATAAACAACACTGTCCTCTGAGAGCTCAACTAATAAATATAAAATGTATCAGTAACAGGAAATACAAAGTTAGTTGAAAGAGACAGACTGAACCTCCAGCCAGGATTTGGGTAGTAAGTAAAAAATCAGGAATCCTGCACAGTGCTCAGCCACCAGTTATTCCTAACAGAACTGTGCCCCAACCCGGGCCTTGCAGGGTCTTGCTCTACTTCAGGGCTCCTCAGCAACACTCCTAGTAAGCACCCCTGACTCCAGGCCCAGCTACCGGTCCCTCAGGAGTAGATACAAGCACCAATCCAGACCTCACAAGGCTCAGCTTTTCACCACAGGTCCCAGCCACACCTGGGAATTGTATCCCATTTAGAGATCAGCCACCAGTGCCTTGGTGTACTCAAGCCACAGTCTGGGTGGAAAAGTCTATATCATGGATCTTCAGCAACCCACCTGGCCACCAGAAACAGACCCTGAGTCACTGATCCTGGGCAAGGTGAGGTGCCAACAACTCAGTCTCTTGACCTAGCACCATCCTAGTCTCCTCTAGTCACTAGAACAAGGGCCAGAAGTTCTGTGGAGAGGCTCTAGCACCATCCCGAATCCTACAAGACCCCAGTAGCTGTGCCCACCATTAAGAAAACACCCAGAACACTCAGAGAGGACTCACACACAACAAAAGCTCCAACTACATCAAAGCAAACAATGAGAAAGAAAAACACAGATACCTAAGCAAGCCCCTCAGGGTAACAATATACCACAGATAGAAAACAAAACCTCAGAACCAAACCACAAAGACACGGAAGAGTTTCCTTACCTATCAGACATAGAATTCAAGATGGCCATGATTAAGAAGCTAAAGAAAGGGAACAACACAAAGAATACTCAGAAAAGAAAATGAATATTGTGAGAAAAAAATCAACATAAAGAAATTTGAAATTGAAACATTAAACAAGAAAATAATGGCATCACAGAAGGAAGAAAAATATTCAAAAGAAAGTCATGAAAGTAAAATAAATCAAATGGAAGAATGAATCAGTGATCTTGAAAATTAAAAAAGGTAAAAAGATAGAAAAGGAAAGAAAGGAACAAAGGAAAGAAACAAAGGAAAATGAAGAAATACTTCAAAATATACCTGACACCATGAGGAAAAGAAATATATAAGCATCATAGAAATTCCAGGAAGAGGAATGAGAGAGAAAAGAAATGAGAATCTATTTAGGGAAATAGTAGAGGACAACCTCCCAAACTTGAAGAGAAAAGTGAACATAAAAATACAGGAAGCAAAAGAACACCTAGCTACTTAGATGAAAGGAAAACTACAGCAAGAGACATAATAGTAAAATTTCTAAGCGTCCAAGACAAAGAAAAAATAATAAGTTGACAAGGTTGGAGAAACATATAACCTATAAAGGAATATGAGTCACACTAACATTGGCTCTCTCTAAAGAAACACTAAGGGTAAGAAGAGAATTGAATGACATATTCAGAATACTCCAAGAAAAAAAATGGCAGCCAAGAGTACTCTATCCTGCAAAGCTCTTCTTCCTGTATGACAGAAAGCTAAGTACCTTCTCAGGACAAAGAATACCTTAGGGAGATTACATCCACTAAACTCCCCCCTCAATAAATATTAAAAGAATCCTTAGTTCTAAACCAGAGAGTAGAATGAACACAAAGAACTGAATAAGGAATTAAATAGAACCACAAAGCTAGGAACAATGGACATTCACATGTCAATCTTCACTATAAACATTAAATTGTCTGAACTTACCAATAAAAAGACAGAGTATATAGTTGGATTAGAAAACAGAATCCAACCTTCTGTTGTCTCCAGGAAATACACCTAAGTACCAAGGATAAACACAGACTGAATGTAAAGGGATGGAAAACATGCTTGCAAGCCAGTGGCACTCAAAGGAAGGGAGGAATAGCCATACTTATATCATACAAAATAGACTTCCAGGTTTAAAAAGTAACAAGAGACAGGGATGGACACTGTATAATGGTGAAGGGAACAACAGAATAGGAAGACACAATACTCATCAGTATATACTCACCATACAAAGGAGCACAAAATACATCAGATGACTTCTATCAAAACTGAAAAGAGACATTGGAGAAAATACATATGTGGTTGGAGACTTCAATGCCCCACTCTTACCAATGGACAAAAAAATCAATGAAACAGAAAATAAATAATGACATAGTTGCCCTAAACAAAGAATTAGACCACTTGGACCTAATAGACATTTACAGAGCACTACACCAATAAAAAGCTAAATACATATTTTTCTCAATTGTACATGGGTCATTCTCCAGGATTGAGCATATACTATGTCACAAGGGAAATATCAACAAATTCATGAAGACAGAAAGCATACCAAATAATTTCTCTGACTATAAAGGTACTGAACTACAAATCAACTACAAAAAGAAAGCAAGGAAATACTTTAATATGTGAAGACTGAATAATATACGAATGTGACACCTGGTTTAAAGATGAAATAAAAAAAGAAATAAAAAATAATACCTTGAGGCAAAATGATAATGAGGACACAACCTCTCAGAGTGTACGGGACATAGCAAAAGCGGGATGCATATAGCAATAGAGGCACACATTAATAAACTATGTAGAAAGAACCCAAACAAACAACCTTGTCTCTTATCTCAAGGAACTAGAAAAAGAAGAATAAAAAATTCAAATCACAATAGAAGGAAGGAAATAATAAAAGCTAGAGTAGAAATTAGTGTAATAGAAATAAAAAAGGCAGCCAAAAGATCAATGAAACCAAAAACTGATTCTTTGAAAAAATAAACCAAACAGAGAAACCTTTAGCTAGGCTCACTAAGAAACAGGGAGAAAAATAAAATAAGTAGGATCAAAAATGAAAGAGGAGAAGTTACAACAGACACTGCAGAAATTCACAGGATAAGAGATTGCTATAAATATTTATATGTGAACAAATTCAACAACCTAGATGAACTAGACAGATTCTTAGAATTATACAATCATCCAGGACTGAATAGGGAAGTGAACAAACCAATCACAAGCAAAAAAATTGAAAAAGTAATCAAAACTCTCCCCAAAAACAAAAGTCCAGGACCAGCTGGCTTTACAAGAGAGTTTGACCAAACCTTCAAAGAGAAACTGATACCTATCCTGCTCAGACTCTTTCAAAAATTTGAGAAAAAAGGAATTCTTTTAAACACATTTTATGAGGCTAATATTACACTAACACCAAAACAAAACAAAGACAATACAAAGAAAGAAAACTACAAACCAACCTCTCTAATGAACATAGACACAAAAATCCTCAATAAAATCTTAGTAAACCATATCCAACAATGCATTAAAAAATTATACACCATGACCAAATGAGATTTATATCAGGAACACAAGGATCAGGAACACAAAAGTCAATCAATGTAATATACTACATCAACAAAAAGGAAAGAAAAAACCACTTGGTTATATCAACAGATGCTGAGAAAACATCTGATATTCATGCTTGAAAAACAGAATACATGGAACATATCATAGCATATAAAAGTCATATATGACAAACCCACAGTGAGTATCATTCTCAATGGTGAAAAACTGAAAACTTTCCACTAATATCTGGTACAAGTATGTCCACTCTCATCACTACTATTAAACATACTATCAGAAGTCCTACATAGACCAATTAGGCAAGAGAAAGCAATAAAAGGGGTCCAAATTGGAAAAGAAGTAAAGCTATCATTATTTGCAGATATGATAATATAGAGAACCCTAAAGACACCATAGAAAAACTAATTGAAATAATAAACCAGTTCAGCAAAGTGGCAAGATACAAAAGCAACACACAAAAATAATCTACCTTCTTATATCAAATAATGAACTGAAGGAAGAAATTAAGAAAGCCATTCCATTTACAATCTCACCAAAGCAAAACAAACAAAACAAAACAAAACAAAACAAAAAAACAACCTAGGAGTAAACCTAGCAAAGGAGATGAAAAATGTTTTTAAAAGAAAACTATAAAACATTGTTAAAAGAAACAGAAGGCACAAAGAAATGGGAAAATATACCCTATTCACAGACTGGAAGAATCAACATTGTCAATATGGTATCCTACCCAAAGCAATTTATAGATTCAATGCTATCTCAATAAAAATCCCAATAGAATTCTTCAAAGAAGTAGAGCAAAGTTTACTAAAATTCATATGGAATAGCCAAAGCTCTCCTGACTAAAAAGGGGGAATATGGAGGACTTCAAGGTATATATAAAGCCATAATAATTAAAACAGCATGGTATTGGAACAAAAATAGAGAAACAGACCAATGGAATGAATTTGAGAGCCCAGAAATAAAACCACACATTTATGGACAACTAATATACAATTAAGGAATAAAGTATATACACTAGAACAAGGAAAGTCTCTTCAATAAATGGTGTGGGAGAATCAGACTGCCACACGCATAAGAGTGAAACTAGATTATTATCTCACACCATACACAAAGGGGATGAAATACTGGAATGTAAGACATGAAACACACAGAAGAAAATATAGACAAATCACTCCATGACATAGACCTCAGAAACATCTTTGCAGATTCATCTCCAGCAGCAAGGAAAATAGAGGAAAAGATGAACTGGTTTATTTATCAAACTAAAAAGCTTCCGTACAACAAAAGAGACAACCTACTAAATGGGAGAAAATATTTGCACACTGTACATCTGCTAAAGGATTGATACCAATGATCTACAAAGCACTTATACAACTCAACAGAAAAACAAACCCAATGGAAAAAAAAAGGGCAGAAGGGTTAAATGGGCACTTCTGCAAAGAAAACATGCTAGTGGCCAAACAGACCCAAGAAAAAATGCTCATCATCACTTATCATCAGGGATATTCAAGTTAAAACCACAATGATATACCACCTCACACCTGTGAGAATGGCCCAATTTAAAAATTAAAACAAACAAACAGAAAACAGAAACAAGTGCTGGCAAGGGTGTGGAGAAAAGGGAACACTTACAATGTTGGTGGAAATGTAGGCTGATCCAGTCCCTATGGAAAGAAGTCAAAAGACTAAAAATGGATCTACCATATGACCCAGTAATTCCACTCCTAGGTATCTGTCAAAAGAGCACAAAAACACTAATTCAAAAGGAAACCTGCCTTTCTATGTTTACTGCAGCACCATTTACAATCACCAAGATAGGGAAACAACCTAAATGCCCAGAAGATATGACTGGATCAAGAAGATTTGGCATACATACACAATGGAATACTACTCAGTGATCAAAAAAGATAGACTCATGCCATTTGTGGCAACATGGAAGGTACTGGAAAGGAGTATTTTAAGCTAAGTGAGCCAGAAGGAGAAAGATAAATACCAGATGGTTTCACTTATATGTGGAATCTACAGAAACCAAAGGGTCAGAAAAAAGACAAACTGTAAGACTGACCTGTGAAAGCAGACCATAAATCTGAGACACTCAGGATGGGTTGGAGAGAGGGAAGAAGAGGGAGAGAGGTAGAACGGGTTCCAGGGGGTGGGGGTGGGATAGGTGAGCACAGTAGAGTGCGGTGGGAAACTGCTGGTACTTTGGTGGTGGGAAAAGTATGGTGACTGCATGTGAAGAAAGAAATCCTATATCATGAAAAAAAAAAGGATATTTAAACAAAATTTTTTTCTAATAAAAATAATCTAAACAAAAATCAAGAGTCCAACAGAAAAGAGAGTAAATAGTTATTGTTTTCTTTTTTTCTTTATTTATATATATTTGACATCAACTGTAGTCCCCATGGAATTCCCACCACCATTCCACCAGTGCACCATCACCTCAGTCCCTTGTACTCTTTCTGCTTTCATCCCAGTCCCTCTCCCCAACCCCAGTTGCCTCTGATTTATCTTTGTTTTTTTGTTCTTGTTGTGTTGTGACTTTTGTTATTGTTATTGTTCTTTTCCTTGAGCCCTTTTTGGGTTCCTTTATATTTCTCCTAAAAGCGAAACCATCCGATATTTTCCTTTTGCTTTCTGATTAATTTCACTGAGCATAATCCCTTCTAGCTCCATCCATGTTTCTACAAATTACTCTAGTTTATCTTTTTGATCGCTGAGTAGTATTCCATTGTGTATATGTGCCACATCTTCTTGATCCAGTCATTTACTTTTGGGCATTTGGGTTGTTTCCAGGTCTTACCAATTATAAACAATGCTGCAATAAACATAGGGGTACAGGTACTCTTTTGGATTGGTGTTTTTGTGTCCTTTGGGTAGATCCCTAGGAGTGGACTTGCTGGGTCATACGGTAGCTCTATTTTTAGTAGACTGAGGAAGAACCTCCATACCTTTTACTTTTTTTTTTTTAATACCTTTTACTTTTTTAAGAGACATCTGTAAACAGGGCTTCTCCCTGGAATGTCCTGAAGAAAAACAGGTGGGTATCCTGGCTCAGGGATTGTACAGATATCTCCAAATACTAAGAACCAGACCTGGGGCAGCCAGGCATCTCCTCTAACTGGAAGTCACCAGTCTAATTGGAAGTCTTTTTTTTAAAAATCATTTTTAAAAGATTTATTTATTTATCCATACAAAAGCTGGGGTACAGGCCAGAGTTGTCTCTGACCAGAGACAGAGTGGGGAGCAGAACAGGCAGATCGACTGAAATACACTGCTGAGGGGAGGAGCAGGTAAGGCAGGAGAGGTCTGCTGCACCATGTTGGCCCCCTCTCTGGCTGGAGATCAAACTCGCAAAGCTGTTCCTCCGATGCTTCACAGTTTGGCGCTCAACCCGTGGCGCCAACAGGGAGGCCCAGAAGTCTTTTTTTTTTTTTTTTTTTAATGAACAAATTTCTTCTCTCACTGGCTGCTAAAGTAACATCTTTAAAGCACAAATCTGTCAGCCTCCTCTTTCAAATGTTCAGTAAATTCCCCCACTGACCCACGCCTGGCCAAGGAGCCCAAGTGCTCCAAAGCTCTAAATCTCATTCTATTCTCCCATCTACTTTTTGTACCACCTGATATTTGCCACCTGGAACAGTCTTGCCTCTTTTAAGTTTTCTGAATTATTTTTTAATTTTCAAAAAGTGATACATGAAATAGTTGTTAAAGTGTGAAAGGCTCTTAACAAAATAAGTCTCCTTTACAACTCTTTTAATTCTTTTAGAGTTCACTGTCCTATTTTGAAAGTCAATGCTTATATTGCTAATCTGTTTTTGAAATTTTTTCCCAAGTCTATCCCTTTCAAATTTTAATTTTTTAATGAAAGTAATGCATGCATATAGATTTTCAAGTCTCACAGTCTTACAAGGATAACAAAAAACCACAAATACCCCACTCTCCCCCTCCTCACCTCCAACTTCCAGTCTCAGAGACAAACCATTCCCAAGTCTTTTAACTGTTTTTCTAGGTCTTTATTATTCATTTCTCAATAACACATACATACTTCTATTTCTTGACTTAAAAAAAATTACATTGCTTACTGAATTCCTACAATGCAGGGAGAAGACAGTGCTACCACTCTCAGCCCCCAATTTTCATGCAGGTGTACATCCCTCCTCTCATTCTGCCAGTGCAGTTAATTCAGAGTTTTGATTAAATCAATATTGGTGGTTTACTATATTATGACTGCATAGATACTATTATTGGATAAATATCATTTACTATAATTACATTTTCTTTTTCTTATAGCTTATAGGCTACCTCACCCTGTGTTGATTACTTGAAGGGGGCACTTTCTTGCTTAGTTTTCTTCATTCCTATAATCAGTTTCCCCCAAACTCTTGTGCAGTTCTCCACTCAATATGTTTTGACACATCAGGTAATCCATAAGACTTATTTTCCTTTGAGACATCCATCCCTGCTGCCAATGATACTTGTTCTCCAGGCTTGCACAGGCACTGCCCTTAGATCTTCCCCCTTTCCATCACCCTCAGAGACCCTTCTCATCTGTCTTGGATTTTCCACTTCCTAGACTCCTTCACCTTTATGTCTGCATTTACAATTATGTTTTATTGGAGCACATTCTCCATTGCTTCCTGACAAAGCAGGCACAGGACATAGAATCTTTGGATTGTACATGTCTGAAAATGTCTCTATTATATGCTTCCCTTTCATTGATAATTCAAATGGGTATAGACCTCTAGGTTGGAAATTTCATTCCCTCAGAATTTGAGAATATTACTCCATTGTCTCCTAGCTTCTGGTGTTGCTGCTGAGAAGTCCCAGGTCATTCTTTTTCTTAGTCCTCTATATATGATATGTTTTATTCTCTGGATGTTTTCAAGATCTTCTCTTTATCCCAGTGTCCTGAAATTTTATAATGGTATGCCTTGGTGTTGGTCTTTTTCTCATTTAGTTTGTTGGTCACTTATGATCTTGTATTATATATCTGATCACTCCCTTATTTTTTCCTTTATTCTCTATTTCTGCCACTTTTGTTGCTACACGTTGGAGTTTCTCAACAGATCCTTTTGTTTTCTCAACATTTCTTTTCTCATCTCTTCATCTTGCTGTTTTGCTCCCTAGGAGATTTCCTTGCCTTTTAGTTTCTAATCTTGCTGTAATCTTTATTTGGCTCCGACTATCTTTAATTTTCTGTATTTCTTGTCTTTCCTTCATTACCTCTGTTCCTTCCCAGTTTCTTTTTACGCTTGTTTCCTTGCTCTTTTTGGTTAACCTTGCAGGTTGATGGTCTTCCTCAAGTAGCATTGAACTATATGATCATCTCTGGCTACCTAGGGCTTGGGAGTTTTCTAATGCCAGTTGTATTGAGGATTTATTTATATAAGATGATATATATTTATCTTAAGGGTCCCTGGATGATGATCCTGGTGATAAGTTCCCACAACACTAACAAGCTGATGGGAAGCTCTGTGTGTAGATGGAGCATGCTGGGCGGTGGGCTCCATTACATAGTTACTGGGCTGAAAGCCTATTCTTTTGTTGGAAGACTCCCAAATGTCACCTTTTGGAGGCTTTTTTCTGGGGCCTTTCAGTTTCCCAGAGAAGAATCCTTCACTCTCTCATGTGCTACTTACTTCGGTGTGCTGAAAGTAGGAGTGTGGGAAGAGATGGGAGTCCCAATAGTTTAGAATGCAGATCTCTGTTTCACTCCACCCTCTGTTGTACGTGATGTCCCCAAGCCCAGAGCCTCTCAACTTCAAGTTCTCCAGAGACTCACTCTCCCTCTGCAGAGATAGGGTTGTGGGGGAAGGAGGGTTGAGAAGGATTCAAGAGAGTCTATGAAGAGACTTTCAATAGTCTCTTGTTTTCAGTTGTACACTTTATATATCCTGATACTGCATTCATAGGGTCTCTGAATCCTGAGCCTTACTCAGGTTCTGGAGTGCAATAATTTATTTCTGATCAGCATCTCATATCCTATATGTCTCTACCTGTTTTATTCCTTTACTCATATTTCAGTAGAATTTGGGGAAGCAGCAGAGATAAATAAGTTTATTCAAATCATTATGTTTAACAAGAAGTTACCCTTCTAATTAAAGCCAACTCCATGACTCATTTAGCAAAGCCTCCTCCAGGAAGCTTATCTTAATGTCCCTAGGCTGTATCAGGAGCCCCTGCTCTGTTCTCCCAAAGGATCCTTTTCTTTCCTCCATCAGAGCTCTGAGCAAACCGTTCTGAAATTGTCCATTTCCATGTCTGACTCTCCCTTCAGACTGGGAACTAGTGGACTGGGGCTTTGTCTTACATCTGTAAGACCTCAGGGTCTGGTCCACAGAAGTACAGAGTAAATGTGTATGAATGAAGGAAGGAATGAATGAATAAAGGAATAACTCTAAGAATGAATCAGATCCAGCTACAGGTAAAGAAGGGAAAGGAAAAGAAGTTGAGTACAATGATTTCTTAAAGACCAGTTTCCTAAAATCTGTATGTTCAAGTATGCCCACCCCAGCATGATTCAAAGCAAAAAAAAAAAA
>JAGFMF010011967.1:19632-47329 GCA_019455555.1 Galemys pyrenaicus | reverse complement strand
GTGATGGTGCACTGGTGAGATGGTGATGGGGAATACATGGGGATTACAATTAATGGCAAGTATATGTAAATTTTAAAATATTTTAATGAAAAAAAAAATAAAATGATGGTCGTGAAGGATATGCAATTACAAGGTGAAATGTTCAAATGAAAACAGCAAGAAAAAACTGTAAAGTATCATTTCAACTCTACAAAAATAATGCAGAGAGGGGAATTACAACAAATGTTCAGAGAAAGTGCCTTTATTAGAATGATGGGTAATCTTTTTCTCCTTTACTTTTCCAAGTCTTTCTAAATTCTCTAACGGAAGAACACATCAAGTGTATAATTTTTTAAACAATGAAGAAATGAGGCTGCATATGCTGAGAGTGCCATGAATAATACAGTGCAAAGGGCACTAAGGGCCTGTGTGCACGCTCAGACACACCAGAGTCCCAGGGCCACAGAATACTCTCACCCTCAGCTACAAAGCAGCCTAGCTCAGGAAGCCAAGGGAGGTGGATCTTGGAGCCCAACCTACTACAGATGTCAATATCAGAGGCCATACTGGGATACAGAGACCCCTTCACTGGGCCCCACACTGTACAAGCTCCTCACCACAAAGTGAAGAGTCTGTAGAGCTAAGGGAATATGCCTATTGAGATCACTGACCCCTTCTCTTCTCAAGTGAACGCCAGGCACTTAGAACCCCAGAATTTCTTACCCATATATCTTAAGCTTACTTTCAATAATTGTGTGGTCTTATCATCCAAGTCTATCTGTTAGGCCCAAGATGCAGGGGAGCTAATAGGGCCTGGATGTATGTTGGGGTGTTCACATACCTTTCAAGACTCCATATGACCCACAGGTAGGGAGAAAAGGAGGGAAGGTCAAGGGTCTCAATTTATACCTTGGTTAGGTGCTGTACACACAAACATAAAGATGCCTAGAGCTTGGGGTTTATAGAAAGATCTACCCTTGAGTGTTAGAAAGATCTTGGTTTAAATCCAATTACTTGCTATGTAATGGTAGATTAATTCATTCCCCTTTCTGAATCTCAGTTTTCCCAACTATAAAATAGGTAATTCTGACTTCAGAGTCTTGTGATAAGGCTTGCTGAGGCCAAAAAAGCATAGTGATTATGAGCACAGGCTTTGGGTCAGACAGGCCTCAGTCTGAATCCCAGCTCTGCCCCTCAACTGTGCGATCTAGATCATTAAGGCTCAGATTGCTCTTTGATATAATGGAGATAACAATAGCACTAACCTGATAAATTTGTTCAAAGGAGTTATGGTTGTAATGAACAAGTAAATACACTGGAAAATGCTTATATGAGAAAAGACTACTTAATCATTCAAATATTGGCTACTGTGAAGTTGACCGGCTTTATTTTCTCAATAGCATTTTCCACTATTTGATAGACTCTGCATCTTGCTTATTTGTTTCTTTTCTGCCCTGCCCCCCAGGTACACACACTAGAACATCAGCTCTGCAGGGCAAAGATTTTGCCTGTTTTGCTCACCATTTCTAAGTGCCTGGAACAGTGTGGGGCACATAAAAGATGTTTTTCAACAATTGAGTAGATCTCTGCCATGTAGACACAGGTGAAAAGGTATTCGAAGTCAAGAGAACAGCCGAATATAGGCATGGAAGCATGAATAACTCTACTATGCTGAGGGGACCCTAGATTGGACTGCAGGTTAGGAAAGGTATAAAGTGACTAGAAAGACAAGTGCAGTCCTACCCAACAGTGCATGTAAAAGCTTTCCCAGACCACAAGGGGTGTTAAGATCTATTTGTGATGGCCAGGAAGTTTAAAAAGCACTCAGGGAGAGACAAAAATGTCCCCTTAAGTGAAAGTGCCACCTAAGTCAGGCCAATACAAAAAAAGAAAATAAAAACCTTTTTGAAAGATAACTCAGGTGGAGAGGAAGACTCCCTTCCAAGGGGCCTATCTGAACCAAGAATCAGACCTACCAATGACAAAAAGAGAGGTACCAAAGTCAGGTGGATGAAGTCATGTTGACAATAAATAAAATCTCACAAAAGTTATCAAAAAAGAAGAACAACTAGATGAACCATGGGATAAATCAGAAAGCTTGCTGGAAAACCTAACTGCTCTGGGCAATGGTTCCAAAAACACTGAAGGCCAAGATGGTGTAGGGATGCAAAACCAAGGTCACGGTGGTTTCAGTTGCTGATTATCCTTTTGCTGGTGATTACTCTTGCTACAGTCCTTGATTACCACTACTCATTGAACAAGTTGTGGGAAGGGAGGAGGAGGAGGAGGAGGAAGAGAATGATAACTACACACGTTAAAGAAAATATCTACCACTTTGAACATTTCTTTTCCAGGAAATTAAGAGGCAAGTAACACTTCATATTTTTAATTTAAATAGAAGAAAGACAGGCAGAGACTACTATAAGGTGAGCCTTGAACACCAGGCCAGAGTATGAACCTCATGCTACAATTGCTAGGGGGCCCCTAAGGGGCTCAGTCCATGGAATAACAAAGTCAACTTGCTGCCTTCCCTAATCTCACACTCTTTTTCAATCACTGGAACAGCTTTATTTGGCCTTTATCATATTCTGCCTTCTACTAACCCAAAATTAATCAAGTGAGTATTTATTAAGCATCTACAGTAGTCTGGGGTTTGTGTTTTCTTCATAACAGCTATGCAAGGTAATTATTATAGATATGAAAACTAAGGCTCAGAGCAGCAATGATATTTAACTAGAGTCACACAGCTAGTAGGTAAGGGAGCTGAGATTCAAGGCTGTGTTTGTCTGACTCCAAAACCAATGCTTTTAACTGCCACAGCTGTGGCTTCCTTCTGTCACACCAGAGCTAAAGCAGCACCTCATCTCCCATGCTGTGATGAGCTTGGCCCCCTTCCTTCACCTGGCTCCTACCTACCCTCCATGCAGGCTCCCACACCATGTAATTCAGGGAGGGCTTCTTGAGGAGACACCCATTCAAGGATGGAGTGGGGGAAACACTAAAAAGGGAAGGAAGGGTTAAGCACAGGTATTACAGCCCAGATTAGCTCAGCACTAAGCAGACAGAAAGGGGTGGGGGGGGGTGGGGGGAGAAGAGGGAAAGGAGAGGGAGAGGGAGAGAGAGAGAAAAGGAAAATGGAACTGGCTCTCCAGCCCTCCCTTCTTGCCTCCCTTTGCTGGAGGCAGAGGGATGGAGGTTCAGCCATGATGGGAAGGAGAGTGGGTGGAAAGGGGAGCAGCTAAAGCAGCCTGCTATTGCAGAAGCCTCAGATCAGCCTCAAAGCCCCCTCCTGTGCACTTGGGGCCTGCCTGTGGCCCACCTGCTCCCACTGCCTAAGCCAAGGAGGCTGGGCAGCTCTCCAAGCACCCACCCATTCCTGCCAAAGCACAACTCAGAGTCAACCAGACCCTCTCTAGTCTCAGTGAGGGAACCCAGGGAGGTGGAAGGGCCAAGGGAAGGCAGTGGATGAGAGAGGTCAGGAAGTCAGAAGCCAGGTCTCCAGCTCCTCTGTTGAAGGCTCTGACATGACTGCATGGGTCCAGGTGACAGAAGTCAGGGATAAGGGCACTATGGAGGCCGCCCCAGGGACAATAATGGCAGGGCTGCAGTCAGAGGCAATGCATGCCAAAATGAGTCCTCCTGGGGTTGGTCATTTGTTTGTGGGGGGTTAAGTGATTACTGGTAATTTCTATTCTCAATCTGATTTGAGAAAGCAAAAAAACATTTCTTGTTCTCTTTTTCAATTGAAGCAGTATCAGTTAATAACATTATACTACAGGTTTCAGGTATAAGGCCTTGCAAATCAACATCTTTATATATTATATCATGTTCACTACCAGAAGTCTAGTTTCTCTCCATCACCATACAATTTGCTACTTTCACTCAGTTTAATCCTCTCCCTTCCCTTCTGGTAACCACTACTTTGTTCTTATGTCTAAGGGCTTGTTTTGTTTTGTTTAGTCCATTCATTTCAAAACAACCATTTTTAAAAGGAGCTTTAGCCTTAGTTTGGACCTCAAGAGATTAAGTGTTTAATCTCCCCTCTCTGCCAGGACACCCACTACAATGAAAGTGAAGAAATAAAATACGGTTATGAACTCAGACCAGTAAAGAGGATGGAAGAGGATGATATCAATGAGTGAGAGATTTCAACAAATTTTTGGAAGCAAAAAACCAAGAGAAAAATATTTCCAGTTGAATGAGAGCCAGGGGCCCCACTCAGGGCTAATGTTGGGGAGAGAGCCAGCAGAGGCCCATAGAGACTCCAGACCTGGAAATCATAGATATGAGAGAAGCTAAGGGTGACAAGGGTGACTGGGGGCTAAAATAGGGATAAACTGAAGGTAAATATGTGAAATCCTCCCCTGTCCCCAAACTCTCAGACTCAGAGCAGAACCTGCCTGGTGTTCACCTATAAGCAAATTATCAAGGATTCCTTGCTACAGGAATTCAGCTGGGAAGAGTCAGGGCACCTAGTAGTATGTTGATGGCCCCAGAATAAAGTGCTTTTCATTCCGGCATGTGGAAAGCACCATCATAAAAGCCAGCTCCCTAGTGGCTCACCAAAAATAAAGCCAGCAAGTGGACAGGCCAGTCTGGGTATATAGTAATCTCAGTCAGACTTTCTATTAACTCCTTCATAAATTATAAAGTAGAAAATATGAGAGAAAAGGTTAGTGGCCTAGAGGATCAATCCAGAAAGCTCAACATCCAACTAAGAGACATTCCAGAAAGAGAAAATGGAGGGGAGGAATTCACTGAAGAAATTATGTAGCAAAAAACAAAAATGCATCAAATTGAAAGGTTTCAGTGAATACCAAGTAGGGTGAATGAAAAACAGATCTTTATCTGAGTGCTGGTCACATAGGTGTAACCTTGTAAAAGGCTTGTAAAAATTGACCAAGCTATTCACTTGCAATATGAGCACTCTTCTCTATGCATATTATATTTCAATGTGAAGTTAAAAAAAAATCCTCTCCTAAAAATCTCCAAGTAAAATGTCACCAGTAGATATACTATGATTATCCTGTGGTTTCAAGGAACTCCACATGATAGCAAATAAGCAAGCAATCAAAATAATAAATAAGTCCTGGTCCAAATATGAAACAAGAGTAAAAAGTGGCAGGATTCTGAGCAATTCGTAGAGCATAAAATTCATTGGATCTTGATGCGAGGAACATTCTCCTGTGAATACAGAGGTTATGACAGTGGACCGGTGAGAAGCAATTCTAGTATACTATCTTGCCCTGCAATAAATAAGACATAGTCATAAATTATAAAATATACATAAACATAAACATGGTATATCTGTGGTTGGCTTCTAAGATTAATTTTTCTAAAGCACTAGAGACCTATTTATTGTTCCAGAACAGAATGCAAATGTAATCATCATCACTGGATGCTAAAGTACAGAACCCAGAAAGCGGGAGGTGGAAGGGTGGAAGAGAGATGGAGGGAGGATGGGGCACTAATAACCAAGTCTTAACAAAGTGGTCAAGAGATCCCTGTGGGAAACTGATGGAATCAGAAATCACAGTTTCAAATAGAACACAGAGAAGCCAAACAAAGGGGCAGACAAAGACAAACTTTAAAAACCAACCCTTGAAAGATATCATAGATCTGAGGCTTCTAGAGGGAGAGGGGAAGATGGAGAGGGAGGACGCCTTGGGGGGACCATGGTGGAGGACTATGGGTGATTTCGTGGTGGGAGAGCTACGGTTACTACACCCGAATGGGAAGATCCTATAGTATCCAAACAAACACAAACAAGGATATAAAACAAAGGTACCTCAGTTTTAAAGGAAAAAAAAGTAAATAAAATAGTATTTTACAAAGGTAACAGAGGAATTGAAAGGGGTAGAGAGTCAGGTGTTGTCCATAAGCTAAATGCTCATTTGGCAATAGATAATGATCATTGAAGCACACTATTTAGAGATATGTAGCTGCCACCAGAAAACCTAAGTAGAAAAGAACATGCCACATCTGGGGGCTGGGAAATGTGGGGCTGGGAGACAATTTTTCTTCCTTTATTCTTGGTCTGTTTTAATTTTTTTTATTATTGCAGCAACACTAGTTTACAATGCTGTATTTTAAAAGTATAGGATCTCCCCCTTTGGCAAAGCACCCAAGGTCCATCACCATAGTCCTCTTTGTTAACAACTTTTTACTATATACTTCCTTGTGTACTATTTGCCTTTGTAAAATTATGTGTATGTACTGCTTTGGTTTAATTTTTAAAACAAGTCCTTTCTCTTTCTTTGCACCTCAAAATGGGGAGGTGGATGATTCTAGGCGATATAAGGTCTTGTTCTCCAATTCAACCTTCTTTTTAGAGCAGGAGCAGAACAGTGCTTCAGTCTAGGACTGACTCCCCGCGAACTAACCCCTGGACTCCTCCCACCACAGTCATCTGCGCAGACGCATTCTCTCTCGGCTGCCCCAGTCTGCACCACTCCTTGGTCCTTGTCAACCCTAACCACTGCCAGTCCAGCCTCTCCAGCCTTCCATTCATTCAGCTATTTACACCCATTAGTTATTTATACCTGCCTGAGTCACAAAGGATTTGAGGTAGCTTACTCCAAGAACACAGATAAGGAGAGAATAAAAATTGAACTAAAAAATAAGATTCACAGAGATGCTACAGCTGTACTTCAAATTAACTGGTAGCTGAGGCAGAAAGGAAGATACGAGCCATGACAGCCCCCTATTAGGAAGGAGGAAATATACCCTTTTCAGAGGGAGCAAATCTTTGCCTACTGCAGAATTGTTCAAGTCATTATCCATGGGTGATTTCATGAAGAAGGAAGTGACCATTTCTGTTCTGTTTTCCTGTTGTTGTTTTTTTCCCCAAAAACTACTTTAATGATTCACTATTCTAATCTTAAAAGCTAAAGAATCCCTGGCATTATCATGATTACGAAATGAGGTATAAGAGCATATGCTTTGGCACAATCATGGATTATTTCACTGTTTTTCTTCCTCCAGAAAAGACTTTACTGAGCACCTACAAGTGTTGGGGAATGCCATTCAAATAGTCTTGGTCAATCCTGAGAGATGGGCATTCCCATCCAATTTCACAGATGAGGAAGCTAAAACTCAGAGAATGTAAAATGCCTAGCTGAGGTCATCCAGTGGGCTGAGGTGGAACTTATATTCAGACTTAGCTCTATGTCACCATAGCTCATTCTTTGTAAATCATGCCATGGGGCCTCAAAACAGAGCACCTGACTGGAGACGCCCCATCCAAGGCCATGGGGACACATGATGACAGGCCTGCCCTTTTCCATGAGAGCAAGACTAGGGGATGATAGGTCTGGATGTCAGTCATACCAGAAGCTGCCTCTGAGCTGCCTCAGCTATGTTAAGTGAGGACCTTGAAGGAAGAACACAGCAGAGAGAAGATTGGAGCTGACTGGAGAAAGAGAAGTCTAGGTCCACTCCCCAGTTATGAATCTGATTTCCAAGGGGCTGAACCAGAGCAGAGGTCCTGTCCGGCAATGAAACAAGAGATGCTTTAGGAGATGGCACCTCTTCATTGCTTCCTCCCAAACAAGCCACATGGCCTCCTTGACCCTGTTCTCCTATCTATAGGACACAAAGATAAAGATTCCTGCCACCATCACAGGATTTCAAAGCATAAACTGGCCCATTTAAGAAACACAGTCTTGAACCCTGACATAACTAAGAGTGACTTCTCGCCACAGCTCCTTTGCTCAGATGTGAGTGGTCTTAGATGAGGCCTTTTTCTGGGCTTCAGTCTTCTCATATGTGAAAGGAACAGCTTGAGTTGAGTGACTTTTAAAGGCTCTCCAACTCAAACTCTCTCGACTTTTATGTTGGCATTATTAAAACCCTACTGGTCACGAGGGGCTGCCGCTTCTCTGAGCTCCTGTCATGGGCTCAGAGGGCTGCGCCCCCTCTGTCCCAATATTTGCCAATATGTTGTCACTGTCATTCTCCCCTGAAAGACTGTCTCCACTCAGTGCCTGGGCTCAGGCCTCCACATCTCTCATGAGCCTGTCACACCAGCTTCCTCACTTGAGGCCCTCCAACCTATCTTCCAAACTGCCCTCTAGCAGGATCTCTCCAAAACATGACTCTTAACAGGTCATCCTGTACACTGCAATGCACACTTCTTTCCTATCTTGAAACCCAGTGTTGGCTCCCAATTTCCAAGAGTAAAGCTAATCCTGCTACTCAAGTGTCCTTATGATCCAGGTGGCTGACTCTTCAGCCTTTTCTTCCAACATTCCCCGCCTCCCTCTTTGTGCTCTAGTTTCTATTGACCTGTTAAAAGTGTTCCCATCCTCCCCACATACCCTGCTGGCTCCACTCCTCTGTACATTTGCCCAAACTGCCTCCTTGGCCTTAACCTCCTTTTTGTCTCTAATTCCCACCAACCTATGTCATCATTCTTCACCTAGCTAACTCCTCCTCTTCCTCCAAGCCTCAGCTCAGTCATCAACTATTCCACGAAGCCCAACAGTCTAGGTAGAAGTCTTTCCTTTGGGTACTGATAGCCCCTGTACTCCCTTTGGCTGAATGCACAGGGCACTACATTGTAGTCATCCGTTTCAATGCTCACCTTCTCCACCCAACTGTGAGTACCCAAAGCCAGGAACAATGTAGTACCAATTGCAAAGCTTCCTGCCTGCAAGAGCATAAAGCATGACACACAGTAGGCACACAATATTCACTGCACTGACCTCTTTCTCAAAATGCAGTGAACTGCCACATGGCTTTCTCACTTCTGCCCTTTTACAACATAGGGTTTTGCAAACTTATTATTAATAATAATGCCTATTGCTGAGTAAGTACACACTGGGTACCAAGCATTTCATGTATGTCATTTAATTCTCATGGCAATCACAATATATGGGTTATTTATGAATTAGCTTGCATATCAGATGTACAGTTGTGTGAGATGCCTCCCAATTTCATAAGGAAATTTTAGAGAAGAAAAAAGGAGCTACTTTTTAACACAGACAAAATGACAATAATTCTATAGTGATTAGATAGAGGAAAATATTGGCTTTCTTCTGGTGAATGTAGTACACTACATACTGGAATCCAGTAGGAAGCCACAAGGTCCAGATAAGTAGTCATATTATGCATTTTAAAAAGGAATGGAGATCACACAACTACAAAGAAACACATTCCATATTATAAAAATGTACATTTCATGTGATAAGTATAATCATTTTTCTTTTAAAATACAGAGGAATCATCCTGACCTGCTATATAGCCCTGTTTGTCATCTTTGTTTTTAAAAGGATGTGATGCATTGATCTGGGCCAGGCTGTTTTGTTTGCTACCCTCCACCTCTAGGGGGCAGGGCAGCCTCACATATTATTTTCCACACAGTCCCTCAGCTTTCCATCCTTACCAGGACTTTGATGGGTGTGCTAGGCAGAGAGATTTTCTGATATGTGCATGGGAGAGGGTGGGGGAGCCAATATGAATTTTAAACATCAGAAAATATAGTTTTTTCCCCACTTACCACCTGAGAATATCAAGTCCAAAAATTAAGTGACTTGCCTAAAGTCACACAAAACCCTCTCTCCCTGGCACCACATTCTGCGAATGATGAAGTCCCAGAGTTTCAGCTTCTAGGTGGTTGTATATGGGCTTCCCCTGATAAATGCTTTTAAGTGGATACTTGGAGAAGGTATGGATACCACAAGGAAGTGAGAGTAACTAGCACATTACCTTGCCTTGAATGAGTTCCCTCAAAAGAGGAAATAAAATATTCATGTATCACTCTCCCCCACCCCACCAGTATTTATTATTTTTCCAGGGACTACAACAGGGGGTAAACCAGAGGGGCTCATGTTATTTTGACTCTCCCTAGCTGAGGGTCTGAGTCCAGTAAAGATCTGATGGATAAATAGCAACTCCTCATGGGACAAGGCAGACTACACACAGGTCCTATGCAGTCCTCTTTTTTCCTTTCCAAGCAGGAGACCTTGCATGGAGCTTCATGGCCAGGAGAAGACACAGACACGGCATTGGCCAAAAAGCCTCCATAGTCTCATCCAACTCGGCTACCTTGACATTTTATGAACTAGGAGACTGATGTGTGAGAAGCACAGAGAGCTGGGGCCAAACAGCTGTGGGGACCCTAAGGAGAAAGCCACAAAGAGGTCAGGAAGATTCTGAAGTTGAGTCGCCTCTGTCTACAGGAATCCTGAAATGAAGAAAAATTAAGGTACCCCCAGACATTAGTGTACCAGGACTTAATTTGACATTCATTTGTCTACTCAACATTTATTGGGCAACTAATTGTGTGCTGTGCTAATGTTTTAAAGGTCCTGGCTCTTTCACTTATGTCTGAAACTCCCAGCAAAGGGCCTGCCACAACAAGCACTCAATATCTGGTAGTTAAATATCAATCTGAAAAGTATCGCAATCTAATAGAAGGGATACAAGATGTTAACAAATGACCATCAAAATATATAAAAAGGGGCAAAGCGCACATTTCAAGGGTGATAGGCAGACCAGCAAACAAACATGTGGCAAGGAAAAGTTCAGTTCAACCTGGAAATCAGATAGAGCAGCCTAAAAGAAGAGAACAGCATGTGCAACGACCCAGAGCTTAGCAGAAGGCTGAGGGAGCTAACAACGGAGCACATGGGCCAGTCTGGCTGGAGCATGCTTTGTGTGCAGGAGACTGTGAAAAGATGAGAAGAGAAAGCGTGAGCTGGGGGCAAATGCTAAAGGCCTGGGCATAGCAGGCAGAGGAGTCTTAACATTCTCCTACAGGCCAAAGAGATGGTGAAACCACTGGCATCCTACAGAATGCTGAGCCTGACTGCACCTAATCCAAGTCTTGACAGGGCAAGAGCAAGAGGAGCAAAAACCCAGGAGATGAGCCTGACTCCAGCAGTATACTGTCCCAGGATCTCTGCTGGAGAAGCCCAGAGTCATGCCTAAAGTGTATTCAACAACATCATTACTCTCCACTCCTCCTCGGGAGGCAAGGATGTATCAAAGGCTGGGGAGCCAGCCAGTTTTGGCCCCTGTGCAGGTATGTAACCTAAGCAAATCAATGCATCTCTCTGATCATCATTTCATCTGACAATTGAGGACAATAATAACTTCTCCCTGGCAGAGACTCAGACAATGAGCACTGCATGGTGGGTAAGAACAGAGGATGCTGGAGCTCTGACCACGTGGACTCCTTCTCACTTCTGCTGCTTATTCTTTGAGTGATCTTGGGTAATTTATCCAACCTTTCTTGGGCCTCAGTTTCTTCATCTGTAAAATGGATTTAATAACAATATCTACATCAAATGATTCATGTGAATACTGAATGAATACATAGCAAGTGCTTAGGACAAATAGTGCTTGACACACAGCAAATGCAGTAAAAATTGTTAGCTATTATTACATAAAGTCAGCTAGGGTGGTGCCTGGCACACAGAAAGCTGAGACTTACTCAGTACATGTGTGGCCTCTTCTCCATGCCCCAGTCTGTACTCTGTTCCCAGCAAATTCAGAGGTCATAGTGGCCAGGGTTGGGACAGATAAGGAAAGGGTAGCAGGTGACCAGTCTGGGTCCAGCTTATTCCTCTCACTCCTCTCCATTTGACACCAGGAGACACTCATTCTCCTTCAAAGGCCCTCACTTGGGTCCTTCACCAGTGGCCTGGCCTGCTTTGATGCCCTCTTCATTCCAAAACCTCTACTCCTTGCCACCTACAATTAATTCTGTCCTGAGCACCATCCCCACGGCAGCCAAGCTCAGAACCTGTGTCTATGGAGTGGGGAAGGGAACTCTACCAGCCCAGAGAGCATGATGTTTGCTCATCCTGGTGGACCCTCCTGCTCTGTACGCACACCCAAAAAAATGTCTGTGGCTGACAACAACCCCATTCCTGTCCCAGAGAAGCAAGACTCCTCAAATTCTGTCTGTTCAACTCGACAGTATCATTTCCTCCCACATGAGTATAATGCTCACAACACAGTGGGGGCACAATAAATAGTTTTCCCTCTGGGAAGAACTCCCCCTCACCCCCGGGAAAGTACCCAAGACCTCCAAGGAGACAGACTTTCCCAGAGCCCCTCCCTGGGCTCACTTGATCCTTTCCTCCCTCCCTCCTGATACCCTCAGCCCTACAAGGAGCATGCTGACACTCCACTTGGGAGACAGCCCAGTAGCCATGCAGGAGACCACGCAGTACCCTGGCTGTCAAGAACACCAGGTTGGCCCCTCCACTAGCTGTCCCTCAATGTGGGCCAGATTGTGGGGTGAACAGGGGATAGGAGCAGGAGATTAAGAGTCACCACCAAACCAGCTTTAGCCCACCACCACCTATAGCAGAACCAGAGCTGGGCCCACGCAGAAAGCATGGAAAATGCCGTGCTCTTCAGAGTGCAGCAACTCAGCAATGGCCCCCAATGTACCTGCAAATCCTTCCAGGTGCCAGAACTGAAAGGGGGCCCAAGCCTAGTTCAACAATGACAACAATCTTTTCTCTAATCATCTGGGGTGTGGGAGGTGGCAACAATTCCAGGGAAAAAGACCAGCATCTACTAACAACAACAATAACAACAACAGAAAAACAAACAAGCAAAGCTTCCCCACATACAGAGGACCAGCAGGAAGAACGTTGGGTGTCATCTTACTCCATGCTGCTCTAGAAAGACCACACCCAGAGCACAGCAGAAGACATACTGGCATCTGGGAACCTGTCCACAAGAGCTGGTACAGAAGGATGTGGGAATCCTGTGGGCACGACATGGGTGACAGCTGCTATCAACTGCACTAGAAGGAAAGTTCACAGGATCGGGAGGCGGTCCTGTTGGTAGTATGACCTCTAGTGTGTCACTTCACTTAGCCCTCAATTTCTTTGGCTGTAAATGGTCACTGTGGCCCTTGGAAGGACAAAAAGTTCCTGGGCTAAGCAGGTCCTCCACAGGGGCAGCTGTACCCAAGCCCCTCTCTCCTTTCTTCCTCCACTAGAGGGAGCCTGGGGACCAGGAACACCCAATATGTATCAGCTCTACCTATCCTCCCCCATTGCTGCAGCCTCAGCTGCTAAACTCCCACCCTGCCCGCCTTGGCTTCCAGCGGCAGCCTTCTCACCCACTCCTTCCAAACCCAGAACAGGTCTGGCAGGGGGAGTTGCTTGCAGCAGCTGTGATGGCAGCAATGGCTACTGCATCAACAGGCCCTCCTGACACCTGGCCAGGAGGGGGAACAGGAAGGAGGGAGACACAACCTTCTTATCTCCTCTGTCAATTCCCCCACTCATCCCAGTCACCTCCTTCTGCTTTAATCCTCAAGATACCCAAGGCTCCCAGTTCAGGACCTAGTCAGGTCCTGCAGTCAAGACATTCCTATGGGTCAGAAAAAGCATTAGCAGAAAAATAACACCCCCAAGAGACCACTGAACTCAGGTTCTAGTCCCAGCTCCACTATTAACCAGCAGCATAACCTTCAGCAAGGTCCCTTCATCTTGGGACCTCAGTTTCCCATCTCTAAAATAGTTGTTAATGCTTACTGCAAAGGCCTGTTGCGAGGACCAAAAGAGGTAATGATGGCTGTGCAAATATTTAATATATGTTTAGGAGAAATGCAAAGTATGCAAAGTATTATCTAAACCCCCTTATTAATCCAGTAGGAAACATGAAGCCAGGAAATCCAACAAACAGCCTGGAGGATACACAAAAAGAGGGAAGGCCTAAGAGGCAGGCCCGCACAATGGCAGAAGCACAGAGCTCAAGAACAGATGGGCTTCCAGCCAGCCAAGAGATTCAGACCCACGTCTGCAGGATGAAGAATCTGAAAGTGATAGAATCCTGGAACTAGGGAAGACCTAAGTTATTTCATTGAGCTAATTCAGGAATTATGCTATCTCCAGCTCTCTTCAACATGTCCAGCCAGAACCCACCCCCACCTCTTGAGGCGGTCCACTGCATCGCCAGCCAGCCAGGTTGGAAAGTTCTCCATGATTTATCTCAGATTTTCCCTCTGCACTTAATTCTGCTTCCTGGAGCCACATATAAGACTGTTTCCTCTGTCCCAGGCCTGGCCACTGCAGAAAGGTTTTCTACAACCAGACTCAAGGACCACAATGCGTATCCAGTCTTCCTCTGTTCCCACCCCACCATGGCCCTCGACTGAAAGGGCCTGGCTCGATCATTTTGTATCTTTCCTTCAGTGTGCCCCAGCTACACAGGTCAGTTTTCCAGGAACCAGGTCTCCAGAACCCTACCTGGGCAGGATAGCCCATGTCCCTCGCCCTCTCCCCACCCCCCGGACTACTCTAAGGGCAGTCACACCAAAACTCAGCTGAGGGTCCACTGTAGTGGAGCCCAGCTGAGTCCTCAAGCTGCAGCTGCTGCTCCTGGGGCCCAGCCATCTCAACCCAGCACCCCAGCCTGCTGCCTCACCACGGGGGAGTTGCAGAGAGCTGTCTCCCGGCAGATTTCCTGAGGCAGAAGGCTTCCCCACCCCCAGCCCAGCCTCCAAGAGACACTCCACTGGTTGTGGCACATGGTGGGACCAGCTGAGCAGTGAGAGGAGGGGGAAGGCTGTCCATTCGCTAGAGGACTTCAGACTTGCTCTGTAGTGTGGCTGGATTAGTCACAGAACTGTCAAATCTACGCTGGAGGGGCCCTCAAAAAGCAGCCAAGGTAGACCTGGTCTTTCAGAAAGAGGAACTGATGGCCTAAGAAAGGAACGGATTCAGTCAAGGTCACAAAGTCATTCTGCAGCAGAGCTGGAAGGGGAACCCCGGTCTCCTAACTCCTAGTTCAGAGGTCTTTCCCATACAACAGAAAAGAAATGAGGGAGCCTTTAAGAAAGCCCTTTGAATATGCATGTCCTTGACTCTCTCAGTCTGATATTTATCTCAACCAGCTCACGCTGGTGTCTTTATGGAAGAAGTGGACACAGCCCATATCCCAGATATATCGCCCAAGTGTCCCAAATAGGCAGACATACAGGCCCCAACACAGAAATTGGCATTGACCCAACAAGAGGAAAGCTCTGTAGACTTCACTTCCCTGAAGAGCATCCATACTCTTATAATTGGGTGGCTCCTTTCTTAAAGGATTGAGGGGGGTGGTCTTGGAGTAACTAGCCAAGGGCCTGGCCTCCATCTTTGCTCCCCCAGTCAGGATGTGTTGCAGTTCCCCTTTGAGAGATATCTCAGCCTTCAGCGGCCATTCTGGACCCCACCTGCCTCTCTGGAAAAGGATAGAGCCGAGGTTGCCAGAGAAGACAGGACCAGGCCTGCACTGTGGACCTGCCAAGGAGACCCCAGCAGACCAAAAAAAAAAAGAAAGGGGGATTTCTTTCCCTTGGGGCTGTGAGTTAACAGATAGCAGACAATAAAAATCTCAACCAGCACATTCAAAATAAATGAATAAATGACAAGAGACCCTCCAGCCAGGGTCTGCTGGGGGTGAAGAAGTAAAGGGAGTGATGACTACTCTAGGCCCTCGGTAACCACGGTTTGGAGAAGAGACACCAGCACTCATCCAGTCAATCCTATCTTGGGTGGCTAGAGAAGGGGTGTCGGCTGCTTGAGGGGGACCTGGCTTCTCCAGACAGGTTTGGACAGAAGAGGGGGCCGGCAATCAGGCACAGGCTTCTTACTTTAACAGCTGGACAAGTTGGAGAGGGAACTAGAGGGCAAGAGCAGGGGTACAAACACAGGTTTCTTACTTTCTCTGGAGCGTTGTGGCCGGGCTGGTGCTGGTACTGGTGCTGTGGCCGCCGCCCGCTCCCGGACTGGAGCTCCTGGATGCACCACGGCTCAGCTGACCCCGCTCCCGCGGGGTCCGGGACCCCACGCCCACCGCGGCCGAATAGCCGGCGTCCTTCTCTCGGCCTGGGTGCGCGGGTCCGGCCTCCCGCCCGCCACGCTCGCGACCCAGGACCGGGTTCTCGTGGTGCAGGTGGCACTGGGCCACGTCGCGCTCGCGCGCCGGGTAGCCAGTAGTGTCCTGGAGCGGGTAGGAGGTGTCCCGTTCCTTGTCCCGATACACAGCCTCTCGGTTCTGGTAGGCGCCGTCCCGGTTCGGGTAGCCCACGTCCCGGGCCGCCTGGTGGAACTGGCTCTCCCGCAGCTCGCGGTGGTGGAACTGGGTCTCGCGCAGATTCTGGTACTGGCTCTCGCGACCCGGGCTGTCCCGCGCACCGTGGGGGTCCCTGTGCAGCTCCCCGCGGTGCAGCTGGCTCTCTTCCCTCAGGTCGCGGTTCTCTTGGGTGAGCTGGTCCAGCTGGCCCTCCAGCTCTTCGATGCGCCGCCGCTGGGTCTCCAGCAGCTGCTGCTGGCTCTCGATGATGTTGTTCAGCTCCAGCAGGTATTCCACCGCCCGGTTGGGGCTCTCGGATCCCGGCCCGCCCGGGGGCCCAGACCCCGCCTCCATCCTAGCCGCCCAGGGGCAGGGGAAAGGGCAGGAGAGCCTGGTCCCAGCTCGCTCACGGCGCCACCCTCCCCCGGGCCCAGCCGGGGGAGGGGGCCGGCGGGACGCGAGGGCGCGCACCGGGCTCGAGGGCCCGGGGGCCCGGGGGGGCCCGAGAGACAGCACTGGAGCCGGCGGCCAGGGGAGCAGGAGCTGAGGCCGCCGCCGCCGCCGCCGCCGCTGCCGCCGCCACCGCCACAGCCGGTAGGACGCGGCCCACGGCGCTCCGCCCGCTGCGGAGTCACTGCGCAGCGCGGCCGCGCGGGACCGCCCAGGCCGCCGGCCCGCCCTCCGCCCCCGCCCCCACCCGTTCTCCCGGCCCGCCTCCGCGCCCCACCTGCACCTGCCACCCGCACCCGGAGTCCGGCTGGCTGCGAGGCACTGGCGCCAGGGCTAGGGCTAGCCCTATCACTGCCCGCCGGAGGTCTCTCCATCCCACCGGTCCTAGGGTGCTCACCAGTTTAATGAAACCTCACGTCCCAGCCCCTTCCAATGTACCTCGGGTGCGGGTGCGCCAGGCCCAAGAGCTTCCTCCAAGCCATCCCAGGAACCCCCATGGGGGGTTCGGGCATCCCTGGGATTCCTCTCCTTGGTGTGCAAATCCCAAGTGTCAGATGCCCTATCCCATCCAACCCCTGGACCTCCTCTCAGGCGACCTCCCTCCAAGCCCACATCTTGGATCTCTCATCCTAGCTAGCCCTTCCAGTGTCTCCACTTCACAGCTTCCCCACACACACACACGCCCCCATTCCAGACAGCCCCGGGAAGCCCCCCACACATACACACAACAGAGGCAACCCCCATTCCAGCTAGCCCCTAAACTCTCCACCCAAGGCAACGCCAGGATCCCCTGTGCTCGTTCCTCCAACCAAGGGAATCCCAGGATCTCCTGTTCCAAGGAGCCCTGAGATTCCCCATCACAGACAGCCTTAGGTTCAAAGCTGCATTCATTCACTCAACCCTAACTTTCTTGTCCCCTTTGGAAATGCTCCCCACTCCATTCATCCCATCATCTCCACCCAGGGAAACTGTACCCATCCTTTACCTGCAAATGCCACCTTGAAGGTGGCAAGCGAAGCCAACACTGACTTCCCTAGCCAGATTGCTCCCTCTCTCTCTTCCAGACTTTCTACTGCACTTCCTCTACAATTTTCTTGTGGCACTTACAGGACAAATAGAACTCTGCTTTGTAGTGCATTCATTTATATTCTTATTTTTATGTCATCTGCCAGACTGCACTCCTTAAAGTCAGAAACATGTCTTCATGTATCTCTCTTAGCAAGTTGGGGAAGAGGAGAAATCATGAGTTTTACAGTCAGACAAAACTGGATTTAAATTCCATTTTCTCTCTGAACTTCCATTTCCCTATCAATAACATCTACTTTGCATGGGAAGTCTTGGCAAAGGGCATGTAAAAGTGTTTTACACAGAAAAGAACGGGAGAAAATATTTGCAAACAATGTATCTGATAAAGGTCTTGCATCCAAGAATATGTAAAGAATTCTCAACAGTTCAACAACAGATGGACAGCCCAATTTTTATTATGGGCAAAGGGTTAGAAGAGACATTGCTCCAAAGTAGACGTATGAGTGATCTGTAAGCACATGAAAAGATGCTCAACATCATTAGCCATCAGGGAAATGCAGATCAAAATCACAACATGCGTTCTGTGCTCCCTATAAGACATTGTTTTGGGTTCCCATAGTCATTAACTGAAAGGAAAACTTTTGTAATATCTGGAGCCCTTGCTGTCCTACAGATGAAGGAGGAGGAAGTCCTTTGAATTCCCTGCAGAAGGAATCCATTTAGGTGGCGCCAACCTTGACTTCAAAATGGAATAGTACATCTATAAAAGGAAAAATGATAGCATCTGCATCATAAACCCAAAGAAGATCTGGGAGAAGCTTCATTGATGAGTACTGAAAACCTGGTTCTGTGCCATATCCTACAGGAATACTGACCGGAGGGCTGTGCTGAGGTTTGCTGCTGTCATCAGGGCCACTTCTTTTGCTGGCTGCTTCCTTCAGGGAACTTTTGCTAACCAGTTCCAGGCAGCTTTCTGGGAACCAAGATTTATGGTGGTTACTGATCCCAGGGCTGACCACCAGCGTCTCACAGAGATATCTTATTAATCTTCCTGTCATTACTCTGCTTATATAGACTGTCCTCTGCACCATGGGGATATTGTCATGCCATATACCAATAAAGGAGCTCACTCAGTGGGTACGATGTAGTGGGTGCTGGCCTGGGAAGTTCTGAACATGCAATGGCACCATTTCCCATGAACTCCGCAAGAGGTTATTCCTGTTCTCTACTTCTGCAGAGATCCTAATGAGATTGCAAAAGAAGAGCAGGCCGCTGTTGCAAAGGAGGAATTTCAAGGTGAATAAATAGCTTCAGTTCCTGAGTTTATGCTTCTCAGCCCAAGGTCGCAAAAGGGTCTGAGGCCGTCTGTGCCTCTCCAGCAGTTCCTACTGACAAGTGGGGTGCTCAGCCCACCACTGGAGATGGGTCTGTAGTTTTTACTGCTCAAGCCACCAAAGTGGTAGGAATGACCACTGAGGTGTGTTATTTTTTAAAAAAATTCTTTTACTTATGCATATAAGAACTGGGGTGTAGGCCAAAGGTGTGGGAGGGTGAGAAGATTCACCAGAGACAGAGGTGGGAGCAAAGAAGAGGATCTACTGAAATATACTGCTGAGGGGAGCAGCGGGCAAGGCAGGAGAGATCCACTGTACAGTATGGGTCAGCTCCCTGGCTGGGAATGTAACTCATGCTGCAGTGGCTGGTGATAGCTTGATAGTGTTGCAACTTTAACCCCTGCACCACCAGGGAGGCCTCCACGGAGGGATCTTATGGTGTTCTTTGTTCCACAGGCTCTTTGAAAATGGAGTAGGTGGTTGAAAATAAAATTTCTATTTCTTGAGACACAATGAGATACAACTTCGCATCTGCTATGGTAGCTAAAATAAAGTGGACAGACAAGAAATATTGATGAGCATGTGGGGAAATTGGAACCTTCATTCATAGCTGGTGGAAAGGTGCAGTTGCTTTGGGAAACAACATGGGAATTACCGTACAACCCAGGAATTCCATTCCTAGATATATACCCAAGAGAAATGAAAACATATGTCCGCACAAAAACGTGTACATGAATTTTCATAGTAGCATTATTCACAATAGCCAAAAGGTGTTCATCTGTTGATGAACAGATAAACAAAATGTGCATCCACACAATGGAATTTCATTCAGTCATCAAAAGGAATGAGGTATTGATACATATTAAAGCATGAATGAACCTGGAAAACATTATTCTAAATGAGAAAATATTACACTAAATTATAATGGTGAAAAAAGGCCACATATTGTATGATCGCATTTATATAAAATTCCAGAATAGTCAAATCCGTAGAGACAAAGCATAGAGTGGTAGTTGCCAGGGGCTAGCACATGGGTAGGAGAATGGGGAGTGACGGCTAACTAATATGGGCTTTCTTGGACGGAGAATGGGAATGTTCTAGAATTAGATTGTGGTGATAGTTGCACGAATTTCTTAATATACTCAAAACCACTGCATTGCACATTTTAAAAGGGAGATCTTTATGATGTGAATTATAACTCAATAAAGTTTGTTTTGAACAGAGCCTACCACAGAACAACTACAATAATGATAACTAACACATCTAGGGTGTTTACCATTGGCAAGGCACTTCACATATAGGAACTCACATAATCTTCATGACAGTCTTATGAGGTAGGTACTATTATTACCTCCATCTTACAGATAAGGAAAGTGAAACACAGAGATTGAATGACTTTCCCATGGTCACACAAAGGTATAGCCAAGATACTAATGTATTTCCTTGTTACTTCTTTGCATATTTTCTCAGTACTTTGGTCAAAATAGGTGCTCCATAAGTGTTAAATTAACACCAATTCCTGGTGTGATTGCTCCAATTCTCCTTTCCCCAGTGCTCTCTAAGTTCTACTCATGCATCACACATTTACACTGTATTTATTATGGTCTACACAATACCTGCATTCCTATCCTGCAGAGCAAGGTGAAGGTATGCAAAAGATTTATTCACAGAATGTTTATTGAGTGTTATTATGTGTCAAGCACTGTTCTGGACAGCTAGCATATAACAAGGAACAAAGGAACAAAACAGACAATTTCCAACATAATAGAGCTGATGTTCTGGTGGGGACAAGAGAGGCTATAAGTCAACAGAATGGTTAGAATATGTTGGATGGTTTACCAGGTTGAATATTTCCCCCCCCCCCCCAANAAATTCATGTCTACCCGGAATCTGTGAATGTGACCTTATTTTGGAGTAAAGGTCTTTGTAGATGTAATCAAATTAAGGTAAAGTCATATTCTCTTAGTGTAGGTCCTAATCCAATGTCTGGTATCCTCATAAGAGGGAGATTCTGAGAGAGAGAGAGCAAGCGAGAGAGAGATCTGAAGAAAGATTGGAATCTACCAGCCTTAGGAGCACTAAGGATTACCAGCAACCACCAGAAGCTAGAAGGATTCTTCCCTAGAACCTTGGGGAAAGAGTGAGGAGGAAGGGAAGGAGAATGGCCGTGTCAACACCTTGGTTTCAGACTTCTAGCCCCCAGAACTGTGGGAGGATGACTTCCTGTTGTTTTAAACTACCCGGTTTGTGGTACTTTGTTAAGTAACCCTAGGAAATGAACATAGATGCTGATGGGTTCTCTGGAGAAAGATAAAGCAGGGAAGGATGGTGGAGAACTCTGGGTGGTCAGCACAATCTGTGCCTTCAGGGAGCTCCCAGTCTAGTCAGAGAGCTACAACCATAAATTACAAAAAGGACTAACAAGACAGAATTGCAAACCAATAGAATGGAGGCTCCAGGACTGAAGCACTGGGAGGTATTTGTAGACGTGAAGTTATTTGAGCTGAGCTTAGGATTTCAATAGGTGGAAGTGGTAGATCTGAGACCATCTATTGAAGGGAGCGGTATACAATAATAGGAAGAGAACTGAGTCAGGAACATACTGTGTGTTTAGGGAAACATATCTAGATTTTTTTGAGGAGAGCTGTGTGTGTGTGTGTGTGTGTGTGCACTAGCGCATGTGTTGTAAGGGATAGGAGATGGCTTGATTCAGCTTGGAAAGACTCTGTTGTCAAAGAGCAGCATCTGGACCTTCTCTTATTGGCAATGAAAAGTCATGTAAGTTTTTCAAGTAGGGAGTAACATGGTAGGAAGAGGTTCACGTGGATATTGTATGCACCAAATACTACATGCTACAGAGTGAGTTTCATATTGGCTGGTTGTTGTTTAGCAGAATATGTCCTGCCTGCTGCCTCCAGTCATTTCCCAGAATCCTCAACCCCTAGTGCGATTGCTCCAGTTCCCTTTACCCCAGAACTGGCCTTGCTAAAGAACATGGAGCTAGCACAGAAAAGAGGTGGAAAATCATATCTCGTTGCTGCCAGTGTCCAGTCAATGAGAACTCATCATAAAAATGAGAACCACAAAATTCTTCCTTCATATACAAGATGACCTCTGTTCAATTTGTTTTTTCCTATTGGATCTGTACTGCTCTATTGATGAGACTGCCAGGGTGGTGGCCAATGTAGTGGAATCACTCTGCTAAGCTCCAAAGGGCACCTCTCTTGTATCTGTTAGCTATCAGGCACAAGAAGGGAAAATCAAAATGTTAAAAAAAAAATTGGCCTTTCGCTCAAAGAGATTACGGTCCAAAATATCAGAGTTGAAATGACCTTAGAGATTAACTTATTTTACACACGAAGATACTTAGAGACCGCAGAGAAATTATTTACACAAAACTTCTGTGTGATCGCAAGGCTACAATTCTTTACGTGGGCTATTTCTTGACGGCTGATGTTCTAAAGAATCTTAGGACTGCAGACTTTAAAGGACATGATGGGTAGGAAAGTGACCACCTACGAGGAGCACAGAAGGAAAACAAGAAAGGGAAAAGGAAGATTCTCCTCACTGTGCTGATCCCTGAAGAGATAGCAGTGCTTAAAACTGAGACAGCATTTGGCTAATTAATTAATTATCCTTCCAACCCCCTTCCCCCTAGAGGGGGAAGGGGCAAGATGTATTCAAAGTACCTGTCAGTCTTGAACATTCCAAAGAAAGAAATTCTGATAGGCTAGTCTGGAGTTTGAAATTCAGGAAAAATTTCTCTCTGAGGAAGACTTGTAAGCTTGATCCTGTCAGAACATAAAACACATAATCCAATGTGTTTCCAATTTTGTCCTTGCTGCCATAAAACTTTGAGCCAAATCCAGAGTCCAATTATAATCCAGTTCATTTTAGGTACCTGGTAACATATATTTATGTTTCCTTTACATGGTTTCTGGTTTTATCCCTAATTGTCTTTCATGCTGTACTGATGACTCTCCTAATATCTTCTTTAAATTAAGCCTGATGTAAATAAATCTTGTATAAAGTAAACTGTATTTACAGATGTTAAGGGGATTTGAACCAATGAAGAACATTTGAAGGAACAGTTGATGTTTGGCCCAGAAAAGAGCAGGCTTATGAAGACGTGATTACTGTCTTCAAATATTTAATAGGCTGTTGGGGTGGGGGCCAATGTAGTGGAATCACCAGTGTTGAAAATTACAGTGTGGCATACTCCCAGGGGAAAGAAACCCCTCTCAAGCAAAGCTTAGTGAAGACGGTGAGTTCATCATGATTGGAGGTCTTCAAATGGTGGCTGGGCAACTTCATTTGGAGGGTCTGTTGCTGTGGGAAAGCAAACATTGGGCAGAGGGGGTGGATGAAATGATTTTAAAGACAGTTGCCAGCAAAACACAGTTCTAGATGTAGAAAAGAAGAGGGTAGAGGGATGGGATGCAAGGAGAGGAAACAGGAAAGAAACAAAGACTTGTCGAAAGCTGGAACATTTGAGCCCCAAACGGTGAACCCTAATTGCTCCTGAGACACTTGTAAAATGAAGATGGTCCATAAACAGAACCCACAACTGCATTTCCCCAAGAGCACCCAGCCACGTGTTGCCCAAGGTTCGACACAATTTTGTTTACCTTTTAATCCTCCAACGAGGCCTGCTTGGGGACCTGGCACACTGTAATTATACATATTAGGCAGTTGAAAATTTGAATTGCCCAGAAGGACTGGAAATAGAAGCTAGGCCTCTTGATGTTTTTCATGACAAAATTTCATTCAATTCATTTTAACAGACATTTATTTGGCATCTGCGTGTCAAACCTGAGATTGGCAAAAGGCAGCCTGTGCCCTCAAGGAGCAAACAGTACCTGCCAGGGCCTAGGCACTTCCCCTCTCAAGTCCTACACATCTGCTGTTTTTTGGTGTATGTAGAAAACACTTTTTCCTCTGCCTTTGTCTACGTACCACCTATCTATCCTTTAGACTTCAGTGCAAATGTGAATTTATCAGCTTCTCTTGTTCCCAGATGAGGCTGATCCTCTGATACATGCTCTCAGTGAGGCCTTCGCCTTCCTTAAACCTAGCAAGTGTGGGATTACATATTGATTTACGTGGTTCTTTGTTTTCTTCCCTTCTGCCTCCCTCACTAGACTATTAGCTCCACAAGGGCAGATACTACGTCTGTTTTGCTTTGCACTGTACCATGACAATGGCAAAAAGTCCAGAACAAGGTGGATAAGCAATAAGCACCCTATGTTTGTTGATTGCATGAATCAACAATCTCATGGGTGTATGAAAATAGGTAAATTCAGCTACAATTCAATGTAGTAAGAAGTATAAGAGAGTACGGAAATCAATTTTTTAGGAGGGAGGAATCCGGTTCCTGTATCATGGAGTGTATCTTGGCTGACCCTGCAGAATGTGTACCCTGTTAGACAATTAAAGCATGGGGAGAGCAGAATAACCATGTGACAGTACCTGTTGTGTACAGACAAATCAACACTTAGTGTCTCTTTATTTCCCCAGCCCTCTGAGAAACAGGGAAGTTCTGCCATAGTGGGACAGACTGGACACTTGTGTATTGCTGGGGATCCAGGCACATTGGCAAAAACCAGACCACATGGGGCTGGCAAGGCCAAAAGGAAGCTCCTGTATCTTTCTGTTCCTCCCATATAACTCTTTGAAAAAGATACCATGAGGATTGTTTATTCCTGGAATGAAAGGTGAGTTCTGCCCCTTTGCGGTGGGGTAGGAGCTACTCCCAGGCATAAGAGAGTATTGCCCTCTAGTGGTGATGATGGTGGTGGTGGTGGAGGTGGTAGTGATAATGATGACAATGAAACAAGTGGTGGAGGTTGTCCTTGCTAGGGTGACCACTCACCCTGATTGCTTAGTATTGTTTCAGGCTCCACAGGTCTGGAGAGTTTTAGAGCTTCAGTCCATTTTCCAGATGAGGAAAGAAAGTCAGAGAAATGTAATGTGATGTTCAACATCACATTACAAATAGCAGAACCAGGATCATCATCTAAGTGTACACAGCCCTTTGCTCTTTGCCCCTACCTGGAATGTGCTCAACTATGTCAGTTTGTCTAGGTCCACATCCTCCAGGAAGCCTTCTTTCAACTAACCACCCCTTAATACTTTCAGAGAGCTTCCCCCTCTAACAGCCCGAAACATTGATTTAGCACTTAGCATGTGCTATATAGGTACTTTTTTTTAATCCTTTAAATGTATAACTAGAAAAAATGGGAAGCTCCTCATCCCCCTCACACCCAGGCCTCCAGAGACACTGGTGAGGAGAGCACTCTAGGCAGAAAAGTCTCAGGTATGCCCATAGATTGTCCAAAACCCCAAAGAAAGGGTATTTGGCATTGCAAAGCAAGGAGAGGCTTTTGTTATCACCAGGTGGGATGCATTTGAGAGCCAAGAGATAAGCAGAGATGAGAAGGCATCCCGGTGGCCCCAAGAGAAATGGAGAGTGAAAGCCTTCTTCAGCCCAGTGATACCAGCAGGGAATAGGTCCTCGTTTTCTTGCTAATAGAATTGTAGTATCCTTCTTGGCTTCCCAGATCCCTGACAAGGACCCCCAAATCAGTTATTGCCTCTCCCCTCCACTGAGAAAAATTTGCAAACTCCCACATCTCTGTGGAAACGGCAGAGAGCAGGAGAGAAGAAAAAGGGAGAAAAATCCACCCACATGCCAACAAACTGGAAAAAAAATAACCCAGGCCTTGTCTCACTCAGCTGTTGGCTTGCTGTTCTCTCCCACTGTGGCGGCTGCTCCTGCCTCCTGGACAGAGACCTGGCTCTGTACAGCTCCCCTTTCCATCCTGAGCTGGCTTTTGTCAATGCCCCTTCCCCATCCCAGCTGCTGGAGGGAAGGACCTTGAGCCTGAGGGTTGAAAAGCTGGAAGTAAGGACTGACAGAGCCATCAAAGGCTTGTGTCCAACTACAGATTCAGTTTCCATCACTGTTCCCCAAACCATGCAGAGAACCCTCCTTCTATTCCAGGGAAAGAAGTTAAGGAACTCTCCCCAACCTGGTAACTTCACCCTTGGATGCTGTCCCCAAACTATTCCCCCCACCTCCCAGCCCATCCCCTCTGCTGCCTCTTTCTACTGTTTCATTTTTATGCCTTGTTATCAGTCTAATTCCCTGTACTTCAATCTTCTTGTGCTCTGTCCTTTCTTTACCTTCTCCCCAGCTCTAGATAAGATTGATATTTAAAAAACAAAATATTGATAGGAAATGTGTTGATAGGAAAAGGAGGGCTCTGTAAATCACTATTAAGAACTGTCAAAGAAAATAGAGATGTTAGACAGTAGGAGAGAGAATATGGACATGGAAGCATACACACACAAGGGTCTTTGTCCAACCCTTCATTTTACAAATGAGGCAACTAAAGACCTGGGCTGTTATGCAGAAGAGGGGACTGCTTTGACCTGTGGACCGCCAGGAAACAGAAGGTGGATCAGTAAGTAAAGATATAAATGACAATTTTGTTTCTTCCTTTTAAAGTATTATTCCTGTTATTTCATTTCCATGTTTTACTCTGCAAGATCTCCAGTATGAGGCTGAACAAAAGGGGTGATCTCTGTGTTATTACTCATCTTAAAGGGAAAAGTTACAATGTGTCACCATTATATGTGTTTTCTGTAGAGTTTTAGGGAATGCTTTTAATTGGGCAAGGAAATTTTCTCTTCTTCCTAGTGCATTAAAACATTTTTTGTGGGCCCTCCCTGGTGGTGCAGTGGGTTGAGCAATGCACTGTGGAGCAAGCCACAGCCACTGCAGCACGAGTTCAATCCCTACTGCGAGCTGGGGAGGTGACCCACATGGCATAGCAGACCTCTCCTGCCTCGCCTGCTGCTCCCCTCAGCAGTGTGTTTCAGTAGATCTGCCTGTTCTGTTCCCTACTGTCTTGTGGATTCTCTCACCCCCCACACCTCTGACCTGTACCCCAGTGCTTGTATGCATAAGTAAATAAATCTTTTAAAAAGAAAAAAAAAACCATTTTTTGTCATAAAGAGGGATTAAATTTTATCAAATTCTTCCTTAGCATCATTTCTAATGGTCATAAATTTTGTCTCTTCGAGCTGTTTATATGGTCAAGAATGCAGTATTTAGCTCCAAAGAAAGATGACAATTCTTTTTTTTAAAGTTTTTACTATGCATACAAGAACTGGGGTACAGGCTAGAGATATAGGGGCTGAGAGGATTCACCAGAGACAGAGTGGGGAGAAGAACAGGCAGATTGATTGAAGTACACTGCTGAGTGGAATAGCAAGTCAGGCAGGAGAGGTCTGCTGCACCATGTGGGTCACCTCCCTGGCTGGGGATTGAACTTGTGCTGTGGTGACCACGGAAGCCCCACAGTGTGGCACTCAACCCCTTGCACCACCAAGGAGGCCCTACATATTTTTTCAAGTGTACATAGAACATTTTCAAGAACAGATCATACTGTAAAACACAAGTCAATAGGAAAGAAGACAGTTCTAATGAACAAAACCATCCAAAGGGACATTGGCTACCTCATGGATCAAAGTAGTCAGCTCCAAGTCACTGCAAATGTTCAAGCAGAAGTGCAGTCATTCAATAAATATATAGGTTCCAGGCTCTGTTCTAGGTGCTGACTATTTTTTTTAAAGATTCAACATGCATTTATTCCTTTATATATTAACTTTTTTATTTATATATATTTGACATCAGTTGTAATCCCCATGTATTCCCCATCACCATCTCACCAGTGCACCATCACCTCAGTCCCCCATGCTCCCATCTGCCCGCCACCCTCCCTCTCTTCCCTCCCCACCAAGTGTCCCCAATTTGTCCTTGTCTTTTCATTTTTGGTTTTTGTGTCTTTATTGTTATTATTATTATTGTTCTT
>JAGFMF010011967.1:3642-17663 GCA_019455555.1 Galemys pyrenaicus | reverse complement strand
GGGTGGCGGGCAGATGGGAGCATGGGGGACTGAGGTGATGGTGCACTGGTGAGATGGTGATGGGGAATACATGGGGATTACAACTGATGTCAAATATATGTAAATTTTTAAAATTTATATTAAAAAAATTAAAAAATTGTGGGATTGTGGAAGATCCTAATCTAACAAAAAAAATCCTGCTGGAATATACATAAATCAATTCCTTTCCTCTGTACTAGCAATGAACAATTAAGATTTGAGATTTAAAACAACAAAAATACAAAAAGTGACAACATGGTGGTGAAGGGATGCCAGGATTAAATTCTCCCATAAAGACAACCAATAAAGGAAAAAAATGCAGCAAGTTCCTGGCAGGGTCCAGAAGTTTTGGACAGGGCAGGTGATCCAACAGAAGCAAAATAAAGGAGAAAGAGCAACAGGGAAAGGACGATATCCATCATGGACCCCTCCCCAACCCACAAGTCCAGAATGCCTCACCCAGAAAAGGAAAAGGAGACGACAAAGCTTGGAAGAAACAGGAAAACACTGAGTCATCTAAAAACTCCAGAAGGCGAAACAAACAAAGGCTAGCAGGTTAATTCATGTGGAGTGGAGTGGGGTCCTGGCAGGTCCAAGCCTGCAATATGGAACTGAGCTGAACCCGGCCAGTGAGCAGGGATGAGATCCACAGACATGCAGCAACCCCCACCACTGTTGGATGCTGGGCAGGGACAGGTCCTGGGAGGATGAGGGCACACAGAACCCCCAAAACTCCTCCAATGGTCAGAGGTCAGGGGGATTTCCACAGCAGTCAGAGATAGAGCAGGGGTAGGGTACACCCACCACTGAAGGCGCACAACCCCCAGCCACAACCAGACTGAGCAGGGGTGGGGCATGCCCACTGCTGAAGACTCGCAACCCCTGGTCCAGTCAGAGGCTCCACAAGAGCAGGACCCATCAACAGTGAGAGCACGCAGCCCCATCACATTTGGAAGCTAGGGACCCCACCATCCACCTCAGGATGGAGAAAATATAGAGGGTGGGAGCCATGGAAGACAAAATTTATCAACATATCCACATATCCACAACATATCCGCAATCTTGTAGCATTTCAGCACATATTGCTGGACTCTGACTACCAGATCCCAATATCCCAGAAGGAGCACCCCAAAGACAAGCCCACCAATACCAGCAGCACAGTGTCCCATTGCATATAACAAATCATAAAACAAACATCAGGGAGAAGAAAAAATACACACAACCAAGTAAGCCCCCAAGTTGAGATCACATCATAAAAAGAAAATCAGCCACCAGAACCCAACAACGATGACATGGAAGAACTTCTCTGCCTGCCAGAAAGAGAATTTAAAATCGCCATGATTAAAAAACTGAAAGAAGATGAAAAGGAAAAGAATGATATGAGAAAAATAATTAATGAACTGAAGAATGAAAATGAGTCCCTAAGAAGGAAATGAAAGAAATGCAGGAGATTAAAAGATTAACAGAGGAGCTGAAGAACTCTCTGGGAGGGGGTGGGGAGAGCAACAAAAACAGAATTGATGAAATGGAAGAATGAATCAGTACTCTCAAAGACTCACACATAAAAAGAACCAAGAAAGAAAAGGAAAGAGAAACACAAAGGAGAAGGAAGAGAAAACACTTCGAAAACTATCTGACTCCATAAGCAAAGGAAATATAAGAGTTATAGGAATTCCAGAAGGAGAGGAGAGAGACCAAGGAACAGGGAAAATACTCAATGAGATAATCGAAGAGAACTTCCTAAGCATGAAGATGGAGATGAAAATAGACATATAAGAAGCAAGAACACCAAACTTCCACAATGAAAGGGAGAATATAGCAAGACACATAATAGTAAAGCTTTCAAGAATCCAAGACAAGGAAAAAATAATGAAGCTGATGAGAGAGAAAAAATGAATAACATAGGAAGGAAAACCATTCAAATTGACGTCAGACTTCTCCAAAAAACACTACAGACAAGAAGAGAGTGAGGGACATATTCAAAAAACTAACACCAAATGCCAACCAAGAATACTTTATCTTGCTAAGCTCTTCTTCCTCTATGATGAAAAAAAATAAGGATCTTCCCAGACAAATGGAAATCCAGAATTTCATCATGACTAAACCCCACTCCAAAAAATATGACAAGAAGTCTTAAAGCCAAACCAACAGAAGAATGAATAAGAACAAAGGAATAAAAGACAAGGATTAAAATTCACTAAAAGGTAAAAAAAATGGCAAAAACAGACACTAATATATCAATATTGACCCTAAATATAAGCAGACTAAACTCATTAATGAAAAGACACAGAGTCGCAGGCTGGATTAAAAGACAGAACCCAGCTTTTTGCTGTCTTCAGGAAACCCATTTAACTACAAAAGATAAACACAGATTGAAAGTAAAAGGTTGGAAAACAACCCTACAAGCAAATGGACCCAAAAAGAAAGCAGGAAAAGATATACTTATGTCAAATAAAATGGACTTCAAACTAAAAAAGATAAAAAGAGACAAACGGTCGGTACATTATGATCAAGGGGACAATACATCAAGAAGATATAACACTTATCAACATATATTCACCAAATGAAGGAGCACCAAAATATATCAGACAATTATTTTCATCTCTGAAAACACGTCAGAGAAAATCCGTATGTAGTAGGAGACCTCAACACACCTCTCTGAAAAATGGATAGATCAACGAGACAAAAAATAAGCAAAGATACTAAAGCTATAAACAAGGATCTAGACCTCATGGGAATGACAGACATCTATAGAACACTGCACCGAAAAAAATCTGAGTACACATTTTTTTTTCAAGTGCACATGAATCATTCTCTAGGGTTGATCACATACTGGGACAAAGGACAAACATCAACAGATACACTAAGATTGAAATCATACCAACTCTCTTCTCTGGCCATGAAGGCATCAAACTAGGAATAAACCACAAAAAGAAGGCAAGGAACCCTCCTACATCAGCCTGGCTAGAGGTTTGTCTATTTTGTTTATTTTTTCGAAGAATAAACTTCTGGTTTCATTGAACTTTTGGATCGTTTTTCTTAACTTCTATTTCATTTATTTCTGCTTGGACTTTTATTATTTCTTTTGTTCTACTAGCTTTTGGGTTTTTTATTGTTATTTTTCCAGTAATTTAAGGTGGGAGATTAGGTTGTTTCTTTGAGTTTTTCTTGTTTCTTGATGTGAGCCTGTATTGCTATATATTTTTCTCTTATAACTGCTTTTGCTGTGTCCCAGATATTCTGGAGAGTTGTGTCCTCATTATCATTCATCTCATGGTACTTTTAAATTTCTTCTTTGATTTCATTGATCCATTGGTCTTCCAGTAGAGTGTATTTCAATTTCCATGATGTAGGAGGGAGGAACCCTTTTGTTTACATTGCTGGTGAGAATGCAAACTGGTCCAACCCCTATGGAAAGTTATGTGGAGGTTTCACTCAAATTACTAAAAATGGAACAACAATATTACCCAGCAATACCCCTCCTAGGAATCTACCCAAAGGACACATAACAATTAATTCAAAAGGAAACCTGCACACCTATGTCCATTGCAGCATTATTTGCATATCTAAAATATGGAAACAACCTAAAACCAAAACCAGATGACTGGATCAAGAAGGTGTAGTATATCTATATAGTGGAATACTACTCAGTAATCAAAAAAAGATGAACTTATGCCAGCGAGAATGGCACCTATCAAAAAAAGTAGCAACAACAAATGTTGGCGAGGATGTGGAGAAAAAGGAACTCTCTTACATTGCTGGTGGGAATGCAAGCTGGTCCAACCATTATGGAAAGCAGTATGGCGATTCCTCAATCTACTGAGAATGGAACTTCCATATGATCCAGGAATCCCACTCCTAGGAATATACCCAAAGACACAAATACACTGATTCAAAAGAATACCTGCACCCCTATGTTTATAGCAGCACTCCTTACAATAGGTAAGACCTGGAAACAACCTAAATGCCCAAAAACAGATGAGTGGATCGGGAAGCTGTGGTACATACACACGATGGAATACTATTCAGCAATCAGAAATGAAAAACTAGACTCATTTATAGGAACATGGATGGATCTGGAAGGGATCATGCTCAGTGAAATAAGTCCTTCACCAGGGAAAAGCACTATGGGTGCTTTGGTGTTTGGTGTGGTGTACTAACATATATCTGAAGAGGTTGTGACTCATATACAGTATTGTAAAGCAATGTCACCTCAATAATTTTTTAAAAAAGTAACAAAAATCCTTTGTACGCATTTGCTGTCATTCCCCATTACTACCTCCAGACCCAGAAAAATACTAATCTACTTCCTGTCTTAATAGATTTGCAATTTTTTGAAATTTTATATCAGTGGAATTATAATGTGTGCTTTACCTGACTTCTTTCACTGAAAAAAAATTTTTTTGAGGTTCATATATTGTGTAGCATGTCATTGTGTTATCTTGATGAGTCGTATAAATAATATCACATTTTGTTTATATATTCATCAGTTAGTAGACATTTGGGTTTTTCCATCTTTTGGTTAAAAATACTATGATCATCTGAGTACAATTTTGAGTGTGGACAGAGGTTTTCATTTCTCTTGGGTAGACACGTAGGAGAGGAATTGCGGGTTCACATGATAAATTTAAGTTATAACTTTTAAGTAATGGAGGCAGTGTTTTTTTTCAATTCACAGAACATAAAAATAACCATTTCAAAACATACAATTCAGTGGCATTTAGTACATTTTCAGTGTTGTGCAATCACTTTTATCTATCTGCAAAACATTTTCATCATCAAAAGGAAACCCCATATAGATTAACTAGTCACTCCCCATCTCCCTGTCTGCATGCAGCCCTTGGAAACCAATAGCCTGGTTTCTGTCTAAAAGAATTTACCTCTTCTGGATATTTCATGAAAGGAGAATTACACAGTATGTGGCCTATTGTGTCTGGCTTCTTTCACTTGGTATTTTTTCAGATTCATCCATGTTGTAGCATACATCAGTACTTCATTTTTATGGCTGAATAATATTCTATTGTATGGCTATGTCACATTTTGTGTATCCAAACATGAGTTAATGAACATTTGTGTTCTTTCCACCTTTTGAATATTGTGGCTAGTACTATTATGAATGTTTATATAAGTATTTGTTTGAAAAATAACTATAAAAAACACAACAAAACAACAATAAAGAGACAACTATAAATCAGAGACAATCTACAGGGGAGGAGGGTGAGAGACTAAACGAAGAACACATGGATTCTGTTGGCTAGAATTTTGTTGAGGATTTTTGCGTCGGTGTTCATTAGAGAGATTGGTCCATAGTTTTCTTTTTTTGTGTTGTCCTTGTTCGGTTTTGGTATTAATGTGATGTTGGCTTCATAAAATGTGTTTGGTAGAACTCCTTCTTTTTCAATTTTTTGAAATAGTCTGTAGGATAGGTACTAATTCAGTTCTGAATGTTTTGTAGAATTCATTTGTAAAGCTGCCTGGTCCTGGACTTTTATTTTTGGGAAGGGCTTTGATGACTGTTTCAATATACACGATGGACTACTACTCAGCAATCAGAAATGAAAAACTAGACGCATTCATAGGAACATGGATGGATCTGGAGGGGATTATGCTCAGCGAAGTAAGTCAGAAGGCAAAAGGAAAATACCAGATGGTTCCCTCATAAGGGAACCAAATGAGGATCAAGGAAAGGAATAAGAACAACAACAATAATAATAACAACAATAAAGACATAAAAACCAAAAATGAGGAGACAAGGACAGACTGGGGATACTTGGTGGGGAGGGGAGGAGGAGGGTTGAGGGCAGATGGGAGCACGAGGGACTGAGGTGATGGTGCACTGGTGAGATGGTGATGGGGAATACATGGGGATTACAAATGATGGCAAGTATATGTAAATTTTAAAAAAAATTTTATATAAAAAATAAATGTAATTAATATAATAAAATCAATTATATAGTAAAAAAAAAAGAAATTGTATCCAGAGATGACGATATACCTGTTGTGTTTTGTTATTAAATTATTACATATTTTTTAAAAAAAAGAACACATGGGACTGTGATGATGGCACACAGGTGAATTGGTGGTAGAAATTCTATGGGGACTGTACCTCAGAAAAGAAAGCAAACATTGTAAAAAAAAAAAAAGAAGGAACAATGATGTAAAATATATCTAAAATTTTTTAAGGAAAGTGTTTCTTTGAATTCCTGTTTTCAATTTTTTAGAAAACACCAAACTTCTACAATGATTATATCATTTTACATTCTCACCAGCAATATGCAAATGTTTCTGTTTGTCCATATCCTTGACAACACTTGTCATTTTCCATTTTTTATTATAGCTATCCTACTTGGGGTGGAGTTGTATCTTATTATGATTTTGATTTGCACTTTCCCTGATAATTGATGATGCAGTGCATTTTTTCATGTGCTTCATCGTCATTTATATATCTTCCTTAGAGAAATTTCTACTCAAGTCCTTTGCCTATTTTTCAATTGAGTAGTTTGTCTTTTTATTTTTAAGCTATAGGAGCTTGTTATATAGACTAAATATATGTCCCTTATCAGATATATGATTTTCAAATATTTTTCCTATCCTATAATTTATCTTTTCGCTTTCTTCGTGGTGTCCTTTGATGTACAAAACTTTTAAATTTTTATGAAGTTCAATATATCTTCTTTTCTTTTGTGGCTTGTGCTTTTGGTGTCATATATAAGCAAACATTGCCAAATCTAAGCTCTTAAAGGTTTATGCTCTGTGTTTTCCTAAGTTTTATTGTTTTAGTTCTTATATTTATATCTTTGACCGATTAAGCTAAATTTTACATATGGTGAGATGTTGAAGGATCAACTTCATTCCTTTGCAAGCAGCTGTCAGTTATCCAAGCACCATTGTTGAAGGGACTATTCTTTTTCCATTAAATGATCTTGACACCCCTACAGAAAAATCAATTGACCATTGATGTATGGGTTTATTTTGGACTCTTAATTCTAGTCCATTGAGCTGTATGTCTCTCCTTATGCCAGTACCACACTATTTTGATTACTACAGGTTTATAGCATGTTTTGAAACTGGGAAGTTTGAGTTCTCCAACTTTGTTCTTCCTTTTCAAAGTTGTTTTGTCTATGTAGGGTCTCTTGCAATTTCATATGAATATTAAGTTCAGCTTTTCCATTTTTTGCAAAAAGATAATTATTATTTTCATAGGAATTGTATTCAATCTGTAGAGCTCTCTGAGTAGTACTCTCATCTTAATGTTAAATCTTCCAAGCCATCAACATGGAATATTTCCCCATATTTAGGTATTTTTAAATTTTCTTCTATTTTTTTTTAGTTTTCAGTGTACAATTCTAGCATGTCCTTGCCTAAAATTTAATGTTATTTTATTTTTTAAGATTTATTTTTTTATTCATGCAAGAACTTGGGTACAGGCCAGAAGTGTGGGGTGAGAGGATCCACCAGAGACAGAGTGGGGAACAGAACAGGCAGATTTAACTGAAATACACTGCTGAGGGGAGCAGCAGGCAAGGCAGGAAAGGCCTGCCATGCCATGTGGATCCCCTCCCTGGCCAGAGGCAGAGATCGAACTCGTGCTGCAGTAGTTGCAGTTTGCTTCATAGTGCATTGCTTAACCCACTGCGCCACCAGGGCAGGCCCTTGATGTTATTTTAAATAAGGTTGTAAATGATTTTTTTTAAGAAGCAAGAGATTTGAACATGTTTAATGACTATGTCAATAGATGGGGAAAGACTAAAAAGATACAGGAGGGAGAGGGGAAACTGATAGATCAAGTTTTCTGAGGAGTTAGTGGGGAATGGGACACAGAGCATCAATGGAAGTATAAGTTAGCATGAAAAAGGGCATGTCTTCCACTGTGACAGGAGGGAAAGAACAAGGGTTGTCTAGTGGGGATGCTTGGAGTTGAGGCAAGGAGTTGAGTACATTGATGTCTGAGGTCTTCTAAGTATGGTAGAAGGTGAAGTGAGAGAGAAAGGAAAAGTGCAAAAGGACTGAAGAAGTGGGGATTGAGCAAAACTGCGTGACTTGGAGAGCAGTCTAATCAAATAGGATTGTGAGAAAACATAAAGAGGTCAGTAGAGGTTGGGGACCATGACTTTTTAGAGGTCCCCTATGAACAATATATGAGCCTAGGACTAACGTAAGTAAGTAGAGAGTTGTATTCATTCAGAGTTGGAGCTGTACTGGAAGGATGATGAGGTATATGATTGAGAACATCATTGACTAGAGAATGACAGACTAAGTAGATTTCCACTTTTCAGGAGAGAGGAGCAAGTTTCAGTTAAGTCAGGAGGTAAAAGATTGGTCAGTGAAAGAGAGGAAGACTGGAATGAACATCGGTATTTTGACTGTCCAATATTCACTCTTCCTATTTGGGAGTAATCCAAAGATAAGTTTGAAGGAAGGGTCCTACCATGACTACTAAAACCAGGGAGGAGGGGCCTCCCTGGTGGTACAAGGGGCTAAGTCACAGCAGTATGAAGCAATCCAGTCACTGCAGCACAAGTTTGATCCCAGGTGGCCAAAGAGCTAACCCACATGGCGCAGCAGACCTTTTCTGTCTCCCCTCAGCAGTGTATTTCAGTAGATCTGCCTGTTCTGCTACCCGCTCTGTCTCTGGTAAAGCCTCTCACATACATCCCCACCCCCTGTGTTGCACCTCTAGCCTGTACCTCAGCTCTTGTATGCAAAAATAAATCTTTTTTAAACCCTGTATTAATTAAATAATAACATCTACTTAAAAAAAAAGAAACCAGGAAGGTAGAGCACAAATTTTTTACTCCCCATCCTCTCATAGCTAGTGCATGCACATGTGACTTTAGGGTGGCAAAACACATGATCCTGTTTTGAACTTTGAATGTTGAGAGAATAATACAAAAGTGACTTTTTCAAAGCAGATACTGCAGAGTTAAAAATTCAGTAGTATATGGTAAGACCTGGAAACAATCCAAATGCCCAAAAGTAGAGGATTGGATCAAGAAAATGTGGTATATATACACAATAGAATACTATTCAGCAATCAAAAATGAAAAAATCATTTATAGAAACATGGATTGAGCTAGAAGGAATTATACTCAGTGAAACAAGTCAGAAGGAAAGAGAAAAATATCAGATGGCTTCACTTTTAGGAGGAATGTAAAGGAAAATCAATACAAAAAATAATAATAAGAGATCTCTAGGAAATGAGCAATTACAGCCAAAAACAAACAAACAAGCAAATAGACAAGCAAATCAAAAACACAACAAGAACAAAAGGTCAAAGATAAACCAAAGGGATCACTGGGAGGAGGGTGAGGTAGAGACAGAGATGAGGGCAGAAAGAGCACAAGAGACTGAGGTGATGGTGCATGGGTGAAATGGTGGTGGGAACGCCCTGGGGACTACAAATAATGTCAAATATAATTAAATAAATCTAAAAAAAGAAAAAATTCAATAGTATAGCAATAATACCAGGTACAACTTGGTACAACTGTAGTGGCAAATGTTAATTTTGGCAATGGGGACAATAACATCTTCCTATCAGACCATTCCTACTACCGAATATTTGTTGTGTCATGTCATACTCTTACTTCTTGATTTTGTCTGGTTCTCCAAGACCTTTAATGGATCCCATGGATTACCTGACACTCTTTTATGTTAGTCAAGATAGGATTGCTTATGTTTTGATAAACAAACCCCAAATTTCAATGACTTAAAAATACAAGTTTATTTCTTTTTCTTATAAAATATTCCGAAAGTCTGGTGCCTTTTTAAACCATTCTTTCCAAGCAACAACTCAGGTATATAGGCAGGCACCTTGCAGTTAGCTCATTTAGCACCCAAGGCCTCACACTGTTGCCATAGCTGAGGAAGAGACAGCTATAATATTGAGCATCAGTATTAAATGTGCAGTCCACTGGTCAGAACTAGTCACATGGCCCATTGACTCTAAGGGAACTGGGAAATGTGGGGGAGCAACTGTATATTCAGCAAACAGTAAATGGCGCAGCCAGGACCTTCCAAACACTTCATTTTCTGCTACAGTTAAATAGTGCCATTACTGATGCAATGCAATTCCTGATTAGGAAAATAACTGTAAAGGACTTAGGGGGTTAAAACATTTAAAAATATATATTTTTAAATAAAATTTGTTAAAATGGTCATATTACTTATAGCAATATGCAGATTTAACACAATATCTATCAAAATCCCAGTGACATTGTTAAAGAAAAATAGAACAAATACTTCTGAAATTCTGAAATACCCAAAAATACCAAAAGCGATCCTGGGAGAAAAGGAAAATGGAGGCATCATGCTCTGTGATTTCAAACTATACTACAGAGGAGAAGTAATCAAAACAATACATTAGAATGAAAACAGAAACACAAACCAGTGGAATAGAATTGAGAACCCAGAAATAAGTTCACACATGTATGGACAGCTAACCTATGACAAAAGAGCCATTACTATACAATGATAAAAGAAAATCTCTTCAACAAATGGCATTGGGAAAATTGAACAGCCACATGACTTTGAATGACACAAATTTATTATCTTACAGTTCTGAAGGTCAGAAGTCTGAAATGAATCTTATGGGATTAAAATCAAGGATTTCATTCCTTTCAGAGATCCCATTTCCTTGCTTTTCCAACTCTTAGAGGCCACCTACATTCCTTGCTTGGCTCCAGGCCCCTCCTCCAATTTCAAAGTCAGTACCATAGAATCTCCAAAAACGCTCTTTCCCCCAACTCTGGGTCTGTTGTCATATCTCCTTCTCTGACTCTGACTCTCCTTCCACCCTTGTGATTACATTGATTCCCCTCAGATAATCTAGGATAATTTCTCCATGCCAAGATCCTTTTAAATTCCTTTAAATTTCATTCCTTTTGAAAGTAGAATAATATTCCATTGTATGATACTACATTATTTTGCTTATCTGATTATCTACTGATAGACATTTATTTTGATTTTATTTGTGCATCTATGATTATGAATAAAGTATGGGTGAATTTTGAGCATTTATATTTTCAATATATCTGGAAGAGTGAAGTCTAGAATCACTAGGTGGCAACTGACTTCCTTTTGTATAGCACTTCAAAGTTTACAAATCTGCTTTTGGAGTCTTATGTAATTTTATTCTAATAACAACTCTGTGAGGTACCCAGGCAATGAAATTAAGATTCAGAGAGGTTATGTTGTCTCACATCTCCAAATCATGGCACAGTTGAGACTAGAGTCTCAGCCTTCAAATTCCTAGTCTATCATAAGAGAATACCTTCTTCAAAACACAGGGATACTGAAAAGCTCCCCTTCCTCTATGAGGGGAAAATAAGAACCTTCTCAGACAAACAGAGTCTACAGAAATTCACTTCTACAAAACCTCCACTCCAAAAATTTCTACAAGAAACCTTAGAACTAAAACCAACAGAAGAGTGGAAAATCAAGGTAAAGAACAGAACCACAAATAGGCAAACAAAATGGCAAAGATGAATGCCAGGGTATCAATTTTAACTGTAAACGTGAATGGACTAAACTCTCCAATAAAAAGACACAGAGTAGAAGGCTAGATTAAAAAAAAAAAACAAAACCCAACCTTTTGCTGTCTACAGGAAACACATTTAACTACAAAAGATAAACACAGACTAAAAATAAAAGGCTGGACAACAGTCCTACAATCAAATGGAACAAAAAAGAAGACAGGAATAGCTATACTTATATCAGATAAAATAGACTTCAAACTAAAAAAGGTTAAAGAGATACAGACAGGCATTACATTATGATTAATGGAACATTAAATCAAGAAGACATAACACTCATCAACATATACTCATCCAATGAAGGAGCACCAAAATATATTAGACAACTAATAGCTTTGAAAACTGACATAAAAGAAAATTCATTTGTAGTAGGAGACTTCAACACACCACTCTCGCCAAGGGAAGATCAACAAGACAAAAAAATAAGCAGAGAAATCAGAGCACTAAACAAGGATCTAGACCTCATGGGCTTAACAGAAATATATAGAACATTACACCCCCAAAAAACTGAATATACATTCTTCTCAAGTGCACATGGATCATTCTCCAGAATTGATCACATACTGGGACACAAGACAAACATTAGCAGATATTCTAAGATTGAAATCATACCAACTATCTTCTCTGACTACTAAGCCATCAAGCTAGAAAATCACCACGAAAAGAAAACAAGAAACAACCCCAACACATGGAGATTGAAACCCACACTATTGGAAGATTACTGGACCAAGGAGGAGATCAAAGAAGAAAATTAAAAACAAGTTGAGATGAACGACAATGAGAATATACTCTCCAGAATATCTGGGATACAGCAAAAGCAGTTATAAGAGGAAAATATATCGCAATACAGGCACACATCAAGAAACAAGAAAGAACACAAAAAAACAACCTAATCTCACACCTGAAAGAGCTGGAAAAAGAACAACAGGAATCCCAAAAGCCAGTAGAAGAAAGGAAATAATAAAAATCAAAGCAGAAATAAATGAACTAGAAGTTGAGAAAATGATCCAAAAGGCCAATGAAACCAAAAGCTGGTTCTTTGAAAAAAATAAACAAACCCCTAACTAGGCTAACAAAATAAAAATGGGAGAATACACAAATAAACAGGATAACAAATAAAAGAGGACAGATCACAACAGACACAGCAGAAATCAAAAGAATAATTAGAAAATACTATAAAAAGCTATATACAAACAAGTTCAACAACCTAGAAGAGATGGACAACTTTCTGCAACTTTACAATCGCATAAAGTTAGATAAAGAAGATATAGAATATCTAAACAGTCCAATTATAGGTAGTGAAATTGTAATCAAAGTCCTTCCCCAAAATAAAAGTCCAGGTCCAGACGGCTTTACAAATGAATTCTACTAAACATTCAGAACTGAACTAGTACCTATCCTACATAGACTATTTCAAAAAATCAAAAAAGAAGGAGTTCTACCAAACACATTTTATGAAGCCAACATCATACTAAAACCAAAACCGAACAAGGACAACACAAAAAAAGATAACTATAGACCAATCTCTCTAATGAACACCAACACAGAAATCCTCAATAAAATCTTAGCCAACAGAATCCAACAATGCATCAACAAGATAATCTACCATGACCAAGTAGGATTTATCCCAGGAACACAAGGATGGTTCAGTATTCGAAAGTCAATAAATGTAATCCACCACATCTACAAAAAGAAGGAAAAAAACCACATGATTACTTCAATAGATGCTGAGAACGCTTTCGACAAAGTTCAGCATCCGTTTATTATGAAGGCCCTTGGAATTCTTGGGATAGAAGGACCATATCTTAACATAATAAAGGCCATCTATGACAAGCCCATAGCCAATATCATTCTTAATGGCAAAAAGCTAAAAGCCTTTCCCCTAAGATCTCGAACAAGACAAGGATGCCCTCTTTCACCACTGCTCTTCAATAAAATACTGGAAGTCCTAGCCAGAGCAATGAGACAGGAAAAAGGTATACAAGGTATCCAAATAGGGAAAGAAGAAGTACAATTATCACTGTTTGCAGACGATATGATAATATACATAGAGAACCCCAAAAGCTCTACAGAAAATCTACTCAAGCTAATTGGCCGGTTAGGGAAGTAGCAGGATACAAATCAACACACAAAAATCAGTAGCCTTCCTTTATACAAACAACCAAGCTGAAGAAGAAGAAACTTAAAAATCCCTTTTATAGTTGAAACAAAAAAAAAATCAAATACTTGGGAATAAATCTAACAAAAGAGGTGAAGGACCTTTACAAAGAAAATTTCAAAACATTGCTAAAAGAAATAGAAGAAGATACAAAGAATGGAAAAACATCCCTTGCTCATGGATTGGAAGAATTAACATCATCAAAAGGGCCATTCTGGCCATCCTACCAAAAGCAATCTACAGATTCAACGCTATTCCAATAAAAATTGCAATGTCATTTTTCAAAGAAATAGAAAAAAAATTGATGAAATTCA
>JAGFMF010011965.1:131525-173268 GCA_019455555.1 Galemys pyrenaicus | reverse complement strand
CCTTCTGTGGTTTCCTGACCTGCTCAGTAAAGCCTAATGTGCTCACTTAAGGGATGCCATGCAGTGCCCATTTATCTTCTGATTGAAGCACAGTGCATAGGTGCCTTTGAAGCAAGGAGTGTGTTTCCTTGCCGAATGTAATGGCCTGATCACAGTGTTAAGAATTCCCCAATAAATGGGGAAGTTAGATTTTTTCAATTTATAAAAGTTTTTCATTCACCTTATATTATTTATTTTTAATAAAATACTATCTATCTCCTTTTTTTTTAATAGAATTGATTTCCTGCATGAAAAAGGAGTAAAACAAAGCATCAATCCACCCAGACCTCTGTCATTAGCCTCTGTAAAAAGTTTTTGTTCAAAATCAGTGAATGTTGCGAATAGGAACTTTGAAAGGTATGATGATGACACAAGGTAAAATGTGTAATTGTGCTGTTCGATCAAGGGAACATTAGCAGTCATTGTTTATGACGATCCAACAGAGTTATCAGTGTGCAGGATAAGGCAAGAAAAATCTCATCCTTATCCCACAAATATTGCTGATAGGTGAACATGTTAGCTTCTCTGTTTGGTTTCTTCACAGAAGGAACAGTTTGAGAAGCCTGTGTATGTTCAGAGCACACTTTCACACCTCACTATATGTGTGTTACCTCACAATCCCATCCCCCAAAGCTCCAGAGTGCTAAACCTCTAGACCCCTTCCCTGTTGTGTGCACACCACTGCTCCTGTCCCCACTGAGCAGCACAGATGCTGTAGCCCTATATCCTTGGTTCGTTGCTTAGGTTTGCCAGGTTTTTGCTTAGTGACTTGTTGGAGGAGCTGTATTGCAACAAAATTATTTGTATTCAGAGATTTGCATGCAAGGATTCAACAAAGCATTAAATTCAATAATTGGGAACATTTCCACAAGTCTTTTGCCAATATGCTTGTATGATTGTTTTTGTATTGTGTGGCCTTTTTTGTAGATCGTCAAATGTTGTTTAGGAACGCAGAGCAAAAAAGAATACTGATCAGTTGTGACTGGGTATTGCAAACTGCAGTCAAAGAAGATAAAAATGGTTGTCTTGCACAGTCAGGTCACTTAGCTATTAAGACTTTGAATTCTCCATCCTCCACTGTCTCTTAAGTTCACTCTTGAACTTGCACCAGTGATTTTCTCATTAGCCCCTCCTCCAAATAGCTTTTTCAATGTTACCACCTATTTTTTTTTTAAATATTCCACAGGTACCATTTTAGACTGATGAGCTTAATGTTTCTATGAAAAATTTGACCCTCCAACATCATTTTTTCATTAAACTTTCAGGCTGGTGTTTTCATGGGAGAAGTTTCTTACTGGGCCCCGTGTATATCTTTTTCTTCCCCTTCAGTTGTTTTTTTTTTCCATTTCTCTTCAACCCCCTATTCGTTTAATACATTGAATTATCTCTTTGCTTCATTGCTCTGCTGTCACTATATTTACTTCCTTGCATGTGCTGATTATCTCCTCATTTATACTTTCACTGCAGATCATTTTCCTCAATTCCTGATCCAGTTAAGAAAGTGCCCACGTGACATGTATTGTTTGCATGTCTGTTGGGGGTTATTGAAAGTGCGCCATGTCCACAACTGAACTGCCAACATTCTGTTTTATCCATTTCCTCGTGTCTTTACTAGTTGATAGTCTTTGATCTTTTAGAATGTGGCAGCTCTTGCCGGTGCTCTGTAAAAAGGTTGGGGTCACCATGATTCCAGTCTTTTGTCTCTGTTGCACCTGAAAACTGATGTTTCATTAGTGTTCTCATATCTAACTCTCAAACATACCTGAACTAATGACATCTTTGATTGGAATCCGGATTTGCTGCTGTCTTGAATAATTTCACAGGCTGTTCATTGGTCTCTCTTATCTCTCTTGCTTTATACTCTTCCCATCATTTCAAAATCAGTGGCCTATTGAGGCACAAGTCAGATTATGCTGTTCCTGTTCTCAAACCTTTTTGTTGAATCCCACTTCACTCAGAGTATATGGCAACGTTCTCTGAATACTGACCAGGCCCGCCCACTGTTCATCTCACAACAGTGCCTGTGTTTCCATTGTGCGCTCTCTCTCTCTCTCTCTCTCCCTCTCTCTCTCTCTCTCTCTCTCTCTCCCTCTCTCTGTCACTTGCACTTCTGATTTCTCTCCTGTCTATTCCTTTCCAGCCATTTTTAACGTTCGATGCTTCCTTCATCTGGGAGGCCTAACCTCGATACTTGCTGTTGGTCTTAACCGAAATGCTTTTTCTTCTTAAAAACCATCTGCATAGTGCAAAGAGTCAAAATAATCCTAAAAGGCATATAATATTCACACTTGCTGCCTTCTTTTCTCAAGTTCATTCCTCAAAAGCCACATTCTCAGTAAGATCTGCCTTAGCCATTTGGACTCATATTTTGACTGCCTCACCCTCTACAAACCTCCACAGTTTCTTTCTCTGCTTCAGTGTTCGGTCACAGGAAGTATATTTTCCACCTGGTCCATCGTCTGTTACTTCCATCTCAGGGGTAGCATTTCAGTATTTTCTCTTCCATATCATCAGTGCTTTCAGAGGGCTAGCCCTACAGTGCTGCCAGTTTAAGTTGTGTGTGTGTTTTACATTTTATACTACACCAGACTATGTTGTGTAAGTCCTTGCTGAGTATCCTTTGTCAGTTACATGCCTTTTAGGATTGTTTTGGCTCTTTGCAGTATTTGACACATTAAATGTTTGCCTGTTTCAAGATTCAAATCTAATTGTATGCTCCTCGCTTTGGCGCCTCCTACTGGTATATATGGTAGTTTTAAGTAAAATGGTTTAGATGAGAAAAAAGTTGGCTTCTTTTTAATTGAGGAAAATGTGATTGTGGAAATTTAGTATGGGTTTTTAGGCAAATCTTAATACAGATACCAACCATCACATGGTATCATAATAGTTGTTGCGGCTCTGAAGCAAAGGTGAACAGTGAGGACGAGTGCTTAGTTTGGTCCCATTGTTCATGCAACATTGAATTGTATGTCTGTGTATGGTTTATGGGATAGACTCAGTCCTCATCAAAACACCTGCAGTGCTTTATGTAGACCTGTGTCCTGTCCTTATTGTGTTCTTGCTCTCTCACCTCTCCCTTTCCATTAGTCTTAATTCGCCAGACATATTGCCTGGATATACTCTGTTTGAATGTTGCAATTCTTGTCCTTGATGATTTTGTGGAGGAGCTTTAAGGGAAGAAATGCACTAATTTCTGTTCACAGCTTTCATTCCAAATTCAGTTAATGGAGTGAATTCAATAAACAGAAACATATTCAGGGAACTTTATGCTGATACGACTTTATGAATTTTTTTATCTCCTAATTTGCTAACCGCTGAGTGTCATATGGAGGTGATTTGAAACAGTAATAAAAATACTGAATAGTTGTGATTGGATATTGTAAAATGCGGTCAAAGGAGGAGAAAATTAGGATACTCTATGGCCATGCCATTGAGCTAAAGTCCTACAGAACAATCCATCCTGCAGTTCTTCCTGTTTTCACTCTTGAACTTGCACCAGTAACTTCCCCACTCACCTAGCTTCCAAAATGAATCTCAAGGTTACCATCGATATTAAACTTTATGGTATCCAACATTACTTATTAGATCCACAAACTGTATTTGCTTTGGTAGAGATCTCAATTAAGAATAGTATTGAAGGCATTTCAAATTTCTGGGTCCAATCATCTCACATTATTTTGTTCTTTTATTTCAAGTTTTGGAAACACATAGATGTAATGTGACCTATCTTTGTGCTCATGTAGTTGTGTCTGTGTGGAATAATTTTCTGCCCCCTTGTTCTTATCTGATGTGCTTTTGTTACTGCTATTGAAAGCCTCCACTGTGCTCACTCAATACTTGTCATAGCTGTACTCTTAACTACACCAGTATATCTTAGATATGGTAGATACCTGGTTTTGAAGCTTGGGAGTGTGTTTCCTTGCTTGTGGTTGTTGCCTCATCACTGTTTTAAGAATTAATCAATCGTGAAGGTGGGTAAGTGTTGGAATTTCCCAAAGGTTGTTTTCTGCTTTTTATCAGTAGATTTCTTAAAAACATTAACTACTTATGGTTCTTTTTTTCAAAGTATGGTTCCTGGCTTGCAGAAGACAGTAAAGGAAAGCAGAAGTGGCTCGTGGTCATTATCAGAAGCTGTGAGTCAAGCCAAGGAAGAGACTGCTGTTGGCCTTCCAGTGAATGTAGACACCAGGAGAAAAGACCCAGAGGAGAATATCAGAAGGTGATAATCTGAAATTCTTCCTTTCAGGTTAAGGAATATTAGCAGTGATTACATTTTTCAGTATCAAGCATCATAACACGGTGGACCATCCAAGGCAAGAGAAATCTCACCCTCTTGAGACAAAGAGTGCAGAAAAGTGATCGATGCGGAGAAGCTTGTGTTTTGCTGCTTTATTGAAGAGCAAAGCTTGTTTGCCAGCTTTTATGTGACAGTGGGGATAGGTTCCCACATCACCCGATGTGTGTTCCCATAGGAGACCCACTACCAAAGCACATTAGTGCTTTGCTCTAGTCCTCTGGCTTCTCCCTGTTGTTCTCTCACCCCGTCACCACTCCTCTTCAGGTAGAAGATTTAATTCTCTAGGATGTGTTTTGGTTTCATTTTGTGAAATCCTTTTTCCATTGACTTTATGAAGGAGATGTATTTCAGTGAACGCACTGATTTGTACTCACAGCTTTCTGTTCATAAATTCAGTAAATAGGGTTAAAAATAATACATGGAAGCATGTTCAGGCAGCTTTTGCTTGTAGGATTTCATGCATTCTTGAAGTTCTGCCACTTTTTGTCCATTTTGTGTCACGAGGAGGTGATTAGGAAGAACATCGAGGAATACAGGTATAGGAAATAATCATGAGTGGGTATAACCTTCCACAGTCAAAGAAGAAAGTAGGATCTCTCATGATCATGCCACTTAGCCGAGTCCTACAGAACCATCCATCCTTTAGTTCCTCTTTTCACTCTTGTATTTTTCAGTAATTTTTACTTACCCTTCCTCTAAAATTACTTTTTAAATATTGCCATGGATTTTATTTTATTTTATTTTTTTATTTTACAAAAGGCACACATTCCTTTTTAGACGGGTGAAGTGCATTTGCATCAGTTTAAATCTTTCCTCGCACGTAACTTCTTAAGTGACATGCAGCACTGGTATTTTCAGAGGGAAAAATCACTTTCTGGGTGTCCCCCATTATTTCTTGTGCCTCCACCTCAGTCTGTATTTCCTATTTCTCTTCCGCCCAACTTCCTGTTGTACAAATTGAGTTATCCTAGGATTCACTCCTTGACCTTTTGCCATGACCGTTCCTCCTCGTATATGGTAGTAGTCCCCGACTTACATTTACACTGGAGAACGTGCCTTATTACCTGACCTGTTTTTACTGCAACTGCAACTTGGGATCCGATCAGATTTCTTAGTATGTGACATGAAACCCATAATTCTCAGAAAGGCGGTTTTGGTACAGCTCATTTGGTATGATCCTGATGTCATTCAGTGTATGGGTGTTTTATTTTTTTTTTTCAAGAAAGCAAATAACCCAATTTTATTTTATTTTTTATTCTATTTTTCCTTTTAATTTATATATATATATATTTGACATCAATTGTAATCCCCATGTATTCCCCATTACCATATCACCAGTGCCCCATCACGTCAGTCCCAGTGCTCCTGTCTGCCCTCTAGCCTCCCCCTCCCCCCTCCCCACCACGTGTCCCCAATTTGTCCTTGTCTTTTCATTTTTGGTTTTTGTGTCTTTATTTTTGTTATTATTATTATTATTGTTCTTATTCCTTTCCTTGATCCTTATTTGGTTCCCGTATATTCCTCCTAAGGGAGGAACCATCTGGTGTTTTTCTTTTGCCTCCTGACTTATTTTGCTGAGCAAAATCCCTTCCTACATAAATCCAGTTTTCTGATTTATTCCATTTTATAATATGTGCCTCCTACTATTTTTCAATAAACTGTGCTTATTACATTGATAGTCATAAGCATAATACACAAATAATAGTTTCATGTAGCATCAAGATAATTAAAAGTTCTGGACCCACTCATCTCTGTATTTTGTTCTTTTCTTTTCACGACTGGAAGCATGTAGATGTGATGGTCCTTTTGTGTGTGCTCATGTTGTAATCTCTATATGGAATGATTTCTTTCCCACTTTCTTTACTGGGGGCCTGCTGTGTTTTCGTTATCTTATGGAAAGACTCCATTGTACTCTGATTATAGCATGTCATGGATGTGCTCTTAACTATATACATAGTATCATGTTTGTATCATAACTGTATTTCTGATTTTGAAGCATTAGAGTGTGTTTCCTTGCTTCTAGGTTTTTACCTCATTATGATTTTAAGAACTAAAAAGTGGAGATGAATAAGTTTGGGCACTTTACAGGTTTTTTTTTTTTAATCTCTACTAGATGATTTTTTTATAAAAAGCAGCTTTACGTTGTTGATTTTTTTAAAAAACAAAAGAGTTCCTGGCTTGCAGAAGAGGGTAGCAGAGGAAAGCAATGATACATGGTCTTCATCACAATGTCTGCCTGAGGTCAGTGAGAAGGCTGGCGTTAGACTTAAGGTGAATGTAGATGGCAGGAGACATGATCCGATGAGAATGCCAGAAGGTCGTATCTGTAATTCTCCTTTTAACTTAGAGCGATATCAGCAGTGATTTCTTTTCTGGAAATCAAACAACATAATTGTTTGCAGTGGAAAGGCCAAGGCAAGGGCATCTCACTCTTATCGGACAGAGACTCCTGAAAAGTGACGCTGAGGTGCAGTGACGTGTTTGTCACTTCACTGAAGGAACATTGTTCTGCAGTCTGTGTGGGAGCGAGAGGGTTGGTTCCAGCTCATTGGATGTGTACCCGCGACACCCCACCAAGCACGCCCAGTGCTTTCCCGTAGACCTTAGGCCCTCCCGGTTGTGTTTCACCCTTTTCCTCTGCCTTTCGACCCCTATTCCGCAGTCATGTTCCAGGGTCTGTTCTGGTTCACGTTAGCCGGATCCTTTGTTGAGTGACTTCGTGGAAGAGACGTATTGTGACAAATCAATCAATATCTACTCATGGATGTCTGGATTTACTTTCAGAAATGGAAACATTTCAGAGACGTTTGCTTTTGTAATTTTATAAACTTTTTAAGTGGATCTGGCCAGGTTTTAACCATTTCGTTCCACATGGATGTGATTGGGAAAAGTAAGAGTAATTAAAAAATATTAAACAATCGTTCTTGGGTTTTCAAACAGCAGTCAAATGAGAAGAAAATGGCTCACTCACTGTCATGGCACTTAGTGTTATAAAACTGTCTGTACTCCAACTTCTCTTTTAATTCATTCCTGAGTTTGTATCAATAATTTTTGGTTATCCCTACCTAAAATTGCTTTTTATTTTGTTTCATTTATTTAAAAAATGTATTTTTACATATTTTGCATCATTATTCATTGTTATGCAATGTTTTCTTCCTTTTCTGAAGTGTGGTCTCAGCAAACTGCACCCTCAGTTCATCCCTGCACATTCAACATAGACCCTTGTGCTCTTCTTGTACCTGCCTTGATCCCAAACCCTGCCCTCTTTCCTGCAGAATGTCTCTGATTTGTAGTTGTCTGTTTGTTTTGTTTTGTTGTGATTTTTTTTATGATTGTTATTTCCCCCCCTTGACCCCTTATGTTATTCCTTTAAGTGAGACCATCTGGCATTTTTCTTTTCCCTTCTGACTTATTTCACTGAGTAAAATCCCTTCAAGCTCCATCCATGTTTCTGCGAATGGCTCTAGTTTATCCTTTTTGATGGCTGAATAATATTGCATTGTGTATATACTCCACATGGTCTTGATCCAGTCATCTATTTTGGGCATTCATGTTTCCAGGCCTCGCCTATTATAAATAGTGCTGCAGGTATCCTTTTGAGCTGATACTTTTGTGTCCTTTGGGTAGATTCTTAGTTGTAGAATTGCTGGGTCATATGGCAACTCCATTTTTAGCAGTCTGAGGAAACTCCACACAGCTTTCCATTCGGTTGGACAAGTTTTCATTCCCACCGGCAGTGTAAGCGAGTTCGTTTTTTACCACACCCTTGCCAATATTTGTTGTTCCTAGCATTTTTAATATGTGCCATGCTCAGTGGTGTCAGGTGATTTTGATTTGCATTTTCCTGATTATGAAGGAGGCCGAACGTTTTTTCATATGCCTATTGGCCATTGGCATTTCCTCTTAAGTTCTGACCATGTTTTTACTGGATTGCTTACTTTGTATTTGTTGAGCCATGTGAGTTCTTTGTATGTCTTTGTGATCAGTTCCTTTTCAGTTGTATGGACTGCCAACATTTTCTCCCAGTCGGTGGGGTGCCTCTTTGTTTTGGTTAATGTCTCTTTTGCTGTACAGAAGCTTTTTAGCTTGGTGTAATCCCAGCTGTTTTTCTTTTCCTTCACTTTCTTAGCTTTGGAGGCTGAGTCTTTAAAGATGTCACTGAGATGTATGTCATGGAGTGTTTTACCTATATTTTCTTCTATATATTGAATAGTTTCAGATCTTATGTTTAATTATTTTATTCATTTTGACTTGACTTTTGTGCACAGTGTGAGGTAGTGCTCTCATTTCATTCTGTTGGGTGTGGTGGTCCAGTTTTCCCAGCGTCACTCATTGAACAAATGGTCCTTGTGCCATTCCATATTCTAGGCTCCTTTCTCAAAGATAAGTTGCCCATATATGTGTGGCTTTATTTCTAGGTCAGTGGCCTGTGTGTCTGTTTTGTTCCAGTACCGTACTCTTTTAATTATTCAGGCTTTGCAGTATAAAGTCTGGGAATGTCATACCTCCATTCTCCTTTGTTTTAGTCAGTAGACTTTGGCTATACAATGTGTTTTGCGACGCCATGTAAATTCCATCAATATTTATTCCATCTCTTTGAAGAATGTCACTGAGGTTTTTATGGGAATAGCATTGACTGTATAAATTGCTCTGGGTGAGATGCCATTTTGATAATGTTAATTCTTCCAGTCCACGGTGCAGGGGCTGTCTTTCCATTTCTTTGTGTCTTCTATTTCTTTTAAAAATGTTTTATAATTTTCTTTGTATAGGTCCTCCACCTCTTTAGTTAGGTTTATCCCCAAGTATTTGATTATGCTTGTTTCAATTATGAAAGGGATAGTTTCTTGTTGTCTTCTTCTTCACATTGATTGATTGTATACTGATTTTTGTGTATGGATTTTGTATCCTGCTACTCTACTAAACTGGTTGATTGTTTTGACTAGTTTTTCCAAGAAATTTTTAGGGTTCTCTATGTATATTAGTATCATCTGAAAATAGTGACAGTTTTACCTCTTCTTTCCTTATGTGGATTCCTTGTATGCCTTTCTCTTATCTTATTGCTTTGGCTAGGCCCACCAGTATTATATTGAAAAGCAGTGGACATATATTGAAAATGGACTGCACATTCTTGTCTTGTTCCCGATCTTAAAGGAAAGGCTTGCATCTTTTCACCACCTAGAATAATATTGGCTGAGGGTTTGTCATATATGGATTTTGTCACATTAAGTTATGTTCCTCCTATCCTGAGACTTTCAAGGGCGTTCTTCATAAATGGTCGTTGAACTTTATTGAATGCTTTCTCAACATCTTTTGATAATGGTCATGTTTATTTTTATTTTTGTTGCTGTGTTGGATTACATTAATTGATTTTCAGATGTTGAGCCGTCTTTGTGATCAGTCGTGGTGTATCATCCTTTCGCTGCATTGTTGGAGTCTGTTGGCAAGGATTTTACTGAGGGTTTGTGCATCATTATTCGTTATGGAGATTGTCCTATAATTTTCTTTTTTCGGTTTTGGTGTTAGTGTAATGCTGCCTTCATAGAACATATTTGGTAGTATTCCTTCTTTCTCAATTTTTTGAATGCGTTTGTGTAGGAGAGGCACCTGTTCATTTCTAAATGTTTGGTAGAATTCATTTGTGGTACAGACTTGTCCTGACCTTTGTTTTGAGGAGCATTTTGATTACTGTTTCAGTTTCACTGCTTGTAATTGGTCTGTTTAGGTGTTCTATTTATTTTTATCTAGCTTTGGATGATTATATCATTCTAGGAGTTTGTCCATCTCTTCTATGTTCATAGGATTCTCTGATTATTCTTTTGATTTCTACTGAGTCTATTGTAATTTCTCCTCTTTCATTTATGATCTTATTTATTTCTATTTCTTACTTTTTTTTTGGTGAGCCTGCAGGATGTTTATCTATTTTGTTTACTTTTTCAAAGAGCCAACTTTTGGTTCCATTGGTCTTTTGGATTTTTTTTTTAAATTCTAGTTCATTTATTTCCACTTTGATTTATATTATTCCATGGTTTTTGGATTTTCTTGTTGTTTTTTCTAGCTCTTTGAGATGGGAGATTAGGTTGTTTCTTTGAGTTCTTTCTTATTTCTTGATGTGTGCCTGTATTGCTACAGGGTTTCCTCTTATTACTGCTTTTGCTGTGCCCCATACCTTCTGGAAAGTGGTGTCCTCATTGTTGTTCTATTCAAAATGTTGTGTTTTTTTTTAATTTCTTCTTTGCTCTCCTCTTTAATCCAGAAGTCTTCCAGTACTGTGGCCTTCAATCACCGTGAAGAGGGAGAGTTCCTTGCTTTCTTTCCATGATGTATTTCTAGTTTGATGCCTTTATGATCAGAGAAGATAGTTGGAATGATTTTGATTTTTATGTACCTGTTGATGTTTGTCTTGCGGCCCAATATGTGATTGATTCTGGAGAAGGATCTGTGTGCACTTGAGAAAAATGTGTACTTGTAGTTTTGGGGGTGCAGTATTCAAAGATGTCTGTTAAGCCCAGAAGGTCTAGGTCTTTATTTAGGACTCTAGTGACTTTGTTTATTTTTTGTCTTGTTGATCTGTCCATTGGTGAGAGTGGGGTGTTGAAATCTCCTACTATAGATGTATGGTCTCTAATATCTGTGTTCAGAGCTGATAATAATTGTCTTATATATTTAGGTGCTCATTTGTTTGGTGAGTGTATGCTGATGAATGTCATCTCTTCCTGATGTACTGTTTGCTTAACCATAAAGTAGTCTCTCTTTACTTTTTTTAGCTTGAAGTCTGTTTGATCTGATCCGAGTGTAGGTGTTCCTGCCTTCTTTTTGGTCCTTTGACTTGTAGGATTGTTTTGCCACCTTTCATTTTTAGTCTTTGCTTATCTTTTGTAGCTAAATGTGTCCCCTGGAGACAGCAGAGTGTTGGATATTGTTTTTCCATCCAGCCTGCTACTCTGTGAGTTTTTATGGACGAATTTAGTCCATTTCCATTTAGAGCTAATATTGTTAAGTTGGTGTCCGTATTTGCCATTTTGTTATGTTTTTTTGTGAGTTTTTCTCCTTGCCTTATATTGTTGTTATTATTCATTCCTCTGTTGGATGTGATTTAGGACTTCTTGTAGTATGTTTTGGAGTGGGGGATTGATTAGTAGTAATGACTTTCTGGAGATCCTGTTTGTCTGAGGAGGTCCTTATTTTTCCTTCAGAGTGAAAGGAGAGTTCTGTGTGGTAAAGTCTGATGTCAGCCTGATTGGTTTTCCTTTAGAGGTTTCCAGGTCTTTCCCCTGTCTGCTTTATTATTTTGTTTTTGTCTTGGACTCTTGGGAAGCTTTGCTATTATGTATCTTGCTGTAGTTTATCTCTCATTGTCTGTCATGATTTGGTGTTCTTCTTGCTTCTGGTATGTCTGTTTTCATCTCCTTCTTCATGCTGGGGAAGTTCTCTATAATTATCTCCTTGAATAGTTTCTTGGTTCCTTGGTCTCCCTCCTCACCTTCTGAGATTCCTATAACTCTTACATTTCCTTTCATCTTGATGTCCGATAGTTCTCAAAGTGATTTTTCATTCTTTTTCCTTCATACTTCTCTTTCCTTTTCATTTTTGGTTCTTTTTATTTCTTTTTTTTAATTAAAATATTTAAAAATATACATATACTTGCCATTAATTGTAATCCCCATGTATTCCCCATCACCATTTCACCAGTGCACCATCACCTCAGGCCCTCGTGCACCCATCTTCCCTCAACCCTCCCCCTCCCCTCCCCACCAGGTGTCCCCAGTCTGTCCTTGTCTCCTCATTTTTGGTTTCTGTGTCTTTATTGCTGTTGTGGTACATATACACGATGGAATACTACTCAGCAATCAGAAATGAAAAACTAGGCTCATTCATGGGAACATGGATGGATCTGGAGGGGATTCTGCTTAGCGAAGCAAGTCAGAAGGCAAAAGAAAAATACCAGATGGTTCCTCCCTTAGGAGGAACATAAGGGAACCAAATGAAGATCATGGTTCTTTTTATTTCTTATCTTTGTGCGTACCGATTCATGCTTCCATTTCATCAATTCTGTTTTTGTTGCTTTTCTCAGAGTTCTTTCGCTCCTATATTAACCTTTTATTCCCCTGTGTTGCTTTCATTTCCCTCTTTAAGGACTCAGTTTCATTCTTCAGTTCATTAATCATATTTCTCATATTACTCTCTTCCTTTTTGTCTCCTTTATGTTTTTTAACCATGACAATTTTAAGTTCTCTGTCAGGCAGAGAAGTTCTGCCATGTCATAGTTGTTGAGTTCCGGTGGCTTGTTTTATTTTTGTTATCTGTCCTTTGAGTGGTTATTTGTACTTTTCCTTTTCCCAGTTGTTTTTTTCGACTTTGTTCTATGCATTGAGACACCATGCCACTGGTACTGACAGGTATCGTTTTGGGATGCGCCTTCTGGGATACCGGGAACTTGTGGCTAGACAGAGTCCGGCACTATTTCACCAGACTCCACCAGGGTAGTTATGCCGTCCATATGTAGATGGGTGCCGTCCCTGAAGATCCCCACCCTCTTCATTTACTCAGTTCCAGAAGGGGTCGTGGGGTCCCTGATTACAACAATGGTGCAGGGGTATGCTTTCCTGGTGCCCACAGTTCACCTTGATGACAGATCCATTCCAAAACATGGGTGTGGGCCTGCAGCAGCCTTCTTGGGATGCATGAGCTACCCTGCTCATCTTTGTTTGTGGAGCCTACACTCTCTCAGTTCCAAAATGTTTAGCTGCCAACAGTGGCTCAGGGCTGCACTTTTCTGGTGCCCACAGCTCACCTTGAGGGAGGATCCCTCTCTGTTTCTACTCAGTTCCTAAAATTGAGTTTTAAAATTGGTATGTTATTAAAGCATACCACCTATTTTTCAATTTAAGGGACTTATACATACCTTTTGCAAGCACTGGTTTACATTTCTCCTGCAACATTATTTCTTCATTTGATTCTTCATTTGATTGTTCATTTTCAGGGGAAGAACTCACTGAATTTGTGTCCACTGTGCCTTTATTGTTCTTCCATTTTTGTTTTGGTGTTTCTCCTCAACCATTCCCACTTTAATTTTATTTTACATAAGTTATTTTTTAAAAATATTTATAAATATGTAATCTTTATAAATATTACTTTAGTTTATTTTAAGTGTTTGCTTTTACAAACATTAATTTAGTTTCTTTTTCAAAAGTAATATTTCTGGCTTGAGTAAAAATAGAGGAAGGAGGAGCACAAATTAAACATGTCATTTAACAGTGTATGTGTCTATGTAAGCAAGAAGGCTGGATCTTTACAGAATAGTGACAGTAGAAGACATGAATCAAGACAGAATATTTGAATCGAAGCCCATAATTTCTAAGTAAAGTAAGGTTAGCAGCGATCATTTTTCTGGAAATCAGCTCTCTAATGTAGCTTATAGACTTACAGAGGAAGATATTATCCTCATCAGACAAATCATGCTGAAAGGTAACAACGTACAATGATTCCCTTTAAGGAATAACTGTGCTTTGCTATAATAAAAAGGTGACTAAAACGAGGACCAGTCAGTTTTGGGTGGCTTCATTGAGGAACATCGGAGTGCCAGCGGGTGTGATTTAGGGGACAGGTTCACACTTCATGTGATGTGTGTTGCCAAGGACACCTACCACCAAAGTGCCCTAGTGCTTCATCTCAGACTTAGACTCCCCTCCCTGTTGCTTTTTACCTCTTCCTCTCCCTCCCCTCTTTTAGCCTCAATCTGCAGTCAGATTTCTAAGAAGTGTTTGGTTTGGTTTAGTCAGTTCCCTGGCTATTGACGTCTGTTCATGAAGCCAGGAGGATGTTTCCTTCCTTAGGGTTGCTACTTCATGACATAGTGTTAATAAGTGAAGTAGGTTAGATAAGTTTTGGAATTTTACAGTTTTCTTTCAAGTTTGCCATTGTTTTCTTATGAAACATTCGTTTGTTATGGATTTTTAGAAACAGGTTTCCTCGCATTAATAGAAAAAAAGGAAAGAAAAGCGCACGTACATTTAATATGTCAATAGAACTGCTGCTAGTAAGAAATAAGACAGCTGTAGCACTTCCAGGGAAAGGTGACGGCAAGAAACCTGGAAAAGATCAGGATGTTGGAAGGTAAAGTGTTGAAGTTCTTCCTGCCTGTCTTGAAAAAGGAATATTGTCAGTGATTAATTTTGTTGAAACTAAAACAGCATAATGTGGCATTCCTACAGAGGTGCGAGAAAATCAACCTTATCTGAAAGACACCTCTGAAATGTGATACATGGGGACACGTGATTTTTTTTCTTTTATTGTGGTCTCTCATCTACAACCCTGTCTATACTTTAGATGATAGGGTCACATCTCACTAGATGTGTATTATTATACATACCACCACTATGATGATTTAAAAAGTTCTTCTTTTACATAAGGTCCTAAGCAATGCTTCTCAGTTAGGTTTCAGGACCTGTAAAAGCTTGTTTTTTATTGGAAATCACCACCACCAAAAACCCAAGTATATTTTTCCTATGAAATAATGTAAACAGCATTGTTTTCCTTTTTTGCCTTCTGATTGTTAACTTGATGTAATGTAATAATTTATTAAAATCATAGTACCTCTTTGGTCTCTAATGTTACTCTTTTTTCTTATTGTTTGATCCCTTTTTATTGGAAATTATGAGTTTGGAGATTTTATGTAAAAACAATAAGTTTTGGTATTCTCTATATTTGACGCTTTACTTTTTGCCTGAAAATAAATCTTTTCCTCTTACAGACCTGTAAAAGAAACATCTACTGAGAAGAATAAGGTACAGTAAAGAATAAATAATGATAAAAATTACTCTGTAGTAAAAATGCATTCTAAAATACATAAGGAAAAGAGCCTTCTTTCTTTATTAAGATGTTTAAGATAATTTATAAATAATAATCATTAATAAAGGTTTCTTTTTCATAAAAGTCAGTTCTTTTAAGGAATACCTTTGTTTTTGCCATAATAAACATGTGAATATTAATTACCTCTGTACACTTAGCATATCTATCAACAATTAATGGACATTCTAAAATGTGTTTGCTTGTCAAAACAGGAAATCAATCCTATGGATAATCTTGATAACATAAAGCAGACATCTGAAGTAATTCCAAGGGATTGTGAATTACTTTCCTCTGAATGTAAGAATGGTATGTTGTTAATGGGGCAACTTTGCATAAATTGTAAAGTTAGGAATACTGTTTAATTATACGGTCCTAATACATATAGTATAGTGTCACATGCACGCTTTGTCTAGTAAAGCATTGTAGCGTACAGCTCGGTTCTCATGTTATTCGTCTCAGAAATGTGACTCATATTAGAATGAAATGAGAGCTCTTGTTTGCTTACAGCCAGAGAGCTATGAGAATTCCCACTGACTGCTCTCCCCTAGGCCTTTCCTCAAAGTCAGATGACCACTAGTCCCTCCTAGAATACTGACATATTCTCAGAACTGTTTCCCTGCCATTCTGTCTCTGGGAACCTTGTCTGTACTGCAGCCATAATTATGATAGATATTTGTGAAAATTCAGATTTCATAACGTCACCTTTTCCTTCAAATCCAGCTATTACCTCTCATTGCTCTAAGGTGAAAGGTAGTTGCGTTTTGTGTTTTTTCATGTCCATTTTCCACCTGTGCCTCACTGACTGCCTGAGTAGCTTTTCCTACAATAAGACTTTTTGTTTTCAATAGCTTTTGCTAGGTAAACTGCACCTATATAAAGTGTGTAATTTGATAGTTGTAACATGTGTATTACATATGAAACCATCTTCCCGATCAAGAGAGTTAACTGTCTTGAAAATCATTATTTTCCATTATATTTCAGTTTTTCTCTTGCATGTTTAAGGGGTAGGAGGATAAACTGGTACCTGTACTTGCTCTTGGCTAGAAGCATATTGCAATAAACCTTCAGCACATGCTGTCCCCTAGCTAGAGTGGCCTTCTTTCTCCTTTGCTTCCTACTCATCCTTCATTCCTCAGAGCAATGTCTTTTCTCAGGGACCACCTCTCTCACCTGTTCTAGGTAAAGTTCTGTCATGTGAACATAGACTTTTCTTTTCTTATGGTATCTGTGTGAATATAGACTTGAAGCTAAATTTTATCTGTTCTCTAGCTAAATAAGAGCAAGTGTTCCCATCTGTTCTATCTACAGAGTTAAGTATAATTTTCCCACATTATAGGTACTCAGTATGCATCTGTTTAAGTTATGGGTGAGTGAGTGTAAAACTGTACCACCCTTTATAGGCAAAGAAAAAAAGTACTCATATATTTTGTTTCTCTGTTTCTCCCTGATTCCGTTTTTATTGACTCGTTGAAATCCCATGATTTAATTTGTTCACATAAACAATTATTAGCACAAAAACATGATCACTGTGAACTACTTATGGACAAATTCAAAGAAATGAATAATGAGATTCACAAACTACAGAAGGAGCTACTGGAAACCAAACAAGCACAGTCACAGCTAGTGCAGCAAAACATGGAACAAGAATGCTGCAATCTGAGGTACTGAGCTTTTTTATTTTATTTTATTTTTTTAAGATTTATTTATTTATGCATACAAGCACTGGGGTACAGGCCAGAGGTGTGGGGGGTGAGAGGATTCACCACAGACAGAGCGGGGAGCAGAATAGGCAGATCAACAGAAGTACACTGCTGAGGGGAGCAGCGTGCACAGCAGGAGAGGTCTGCTGCACCATGTGGGTCCCTCCCCAGCCGGCAGCAGGGATAGAACTGGTGCTGCAGTGGTTGCGGTTTGCTTCATAGTGCGTTGCTTAACCCACTGCGCCACCAGGGAGGCCCTGAGCTTTTTTATTTTAAAGAAGTATTTAAACTATTTCATGTAGTGCTGCAAAGATGTTGAGAAGTTTTGTAATTGGTGACTTGCCTTCTAGAATTTTACAGAGTAGAAACCTTCTTTAGTACTGTGGGATATGAAATTCTTGGAACTAGTATAGCAAGTTTTTCATAGTGGTACTTTTGCTAATAACAACAAGTAGTCTTCCAAATCATACTTTTAATGACCATAGAGTATACCACATGGAATACTGTATTGTAACTGCTGCTGCAAGGATTTCCTTTAGTATAAATCTACCTTTATTTGCTTTGGAAAAAAAAAACAACTTCCGTATATTATATGGCTGAAGTAGAGCAACCGTGACATGTCTCTTGAGCTCTGTTTCTAAACTGTTCTCAAGAGAGTTTATATGAATTTACACTTGCACCAACACATGACATTGCCACTTTACTAAAGAGAGAATATGTTTTTTAAAATTCATGGTTCCCATCATGGGTCATATGGTGGTGGGAGATTTATGTGGACTAGGTATGAGCAGGGAAATCAAACATTATATAAAGATATATAATACTGTTGGAAAATTAAATGTTTAGCAAAGGAAGAAAATTAACTTACTGCAAACAAAATTTCATGCAGCTTTATTCTTATTTTTTCTGGTGTACTTGTAAGCTTCTTTAAAAAACAAAATCTTCCCTTTCAAAGGATTATAAAGCAAAGTGGAAAGTGATGACTGAATAATATAGTCAACATTTCTCTGCAACTGTATCAAATTATTTCAAAGGTCTCTGCTGAAAGCACATATTACTCTTTGTTATACTTAGTTAATATGGGTGGTCTTGTCCCAAAAGGAGTTTAAAATGATACATGAATTATCTAGTGAGCAACAAGCTAAGTTGAAAGTGTTGCCAAGAAGAAACATGGAAAGAACAGGGCTACAGCTAACAGACACCCTCACCTAGTCTTGGAGCATAGTGATCCAGTGACGGATGCGTGTAAAAGACCTCTGCAGGTGCTGTCTTACACTGCAAGTCACTTTTAGTAGTAGCTGTAATATTTTGTGAAGTTAAAAGTCCTTTCTAGTGTATTTGTAAACTTGTTTAAAAAACAAAAACTTCCCTTTATATTAGTAACTACAAGTGCAAAGAGAGCACCAGGACTTATGTGGAGGAAAATGGTTGTCTTAGCCCTAACTTTACTATATCATTTCAAAATTCTTCTCTGCAATACTTACTAGAGTTGTATACACCTTTAATATGCTGACTTATTATTTGGAAAATTAGGGATCAACTAAGAAGAGAAGAACAATACAGAAGTGAAGCTCAAAGAAAACAGCAGCTGGAGTCCAAACTATCAGCAGTAGATACGAAAATGAGAATGCTAAGAAGCGATTTAATGAAGGCAAGTTCATCCTTGGTATAATTTTAATATTTCTAACACTTGAATCAAAACCCTTTACACTATCACACTCATTTGATATATATTATTCAGGTTTAAAACATTCTAATCAGGGTCTCCCTGGTGGCACAAGGGGTTAGGTCTCAGCATTGTGAAGCTGTCAACAGCCACCGAAGCATTGGTTGGCCCACGTGGCGCAGCAGGTCTGTCCTGCCTCACCCACTGCTCCCCTCAGCAGTGTGTTTCTGTCAATCTCTGCCTGCTCTGCTCCTCACTGTGTCTCTGGTGAGTCCTCTCACCGCCCCCGTACACACCATTGGCTGACACCACAGCTCTTGTATACATAAATAACTCATCTTTTAAATAAAACACAAAAACCCAAAAACACTCCAGTCACATGCTTAGGATTTAAAAGGCTTGTAGAGTGGGGTGCCTTGAAGGAGATGTGAGGAGAGCAAGAGCCAGCTTGAGTCAGTGTGCAGCCATCCTCTGAAGAGTGAAGGATTCAGCACCTTTGAGGAAGTACTCTGCTCCCAGCTTCAGAAGAAAGAAGGACTCACTTTGCTGTTGGGAGAGAAAGCATTCATCAAACCATTTCCAAAGAAGGATTCTGCTCCCAGACTCTGAAGAGAGAGAGGCATCAAGCAGTTGACCTCCATGGGCATCACCAGACCTCTGTAGACTTTGTAAACTTTGTAGACTTCTAAACCGCCACACCTCCACAGACCTTCACAGAGACTTGGCCGCTGCATCTGCCTCAAGCTGTCTCTTGCTCTGCCTTCTGTCCCCTTGAGGGGCCCCCACCACACAAGTCTCATTAGACCATTTTTAGTCCTAAGTATCTGATTGGACCATTTAGCAGTAATCAGCTCATTTTCCATTTTTCAATCTGAGTAATTAATGAAGAAGGCTTGAACCTGATTAGTCCCCTGAGCTCCCCGCTGATTGGCCCATTTTGCTCACACCTGATTGGATCATTTTTGAGTCCGAGCACCTGACATTAAAGGGGGAAAAGCCCTGTCTGGTCTGCACTCAGGCCTGGGCAGGCTTGTGGGCGTGTTGGTTCCAGAGGGTCATGGCCAGAGCTGAGCTCCCTGGGGCTAGCGGAGGCAGAACATCCATAAGCAGTGCGCTGAAGCCGACACGTGTCAGCCCAACAAAGTCACTTTGCCGGCAGCCTCTGGGGGCTGCAAGGATCTGGTTACGAGACTTCAGTTTCAGGCAAAAATCTGGGCATCTCAGGCAAAGCCTGCAGAGGTCTTGGAAGTGTTGAAGACTATAGAGGTATCGGAGGTCTCTGCAAAATCTGCAGAGTAATGGGGTTCGCTGTGAAGGTCTTTGGAAGTCTTGGTGTCCCAATACGTCTGTCTGTAAAGGATCTGACGCGTGGATCTGCTCTATGCATCAACTTGGTGGTGGTTAGGCTTCTATTTGTGTCAGGGTCCACACCGTTCACACTTGATTGGCCCATTTAGAATCCTCTATCGGCTCAAAAAATCCTGGAGTAGAACTGGTAAGATTGGTTCTTTGAGAACTTAAACATGTGACATTTCACTCCCAGTGTCATATGCAAAAGTGAAACTGTAGCCGTTTGTCCAGACTTGACAAGCAAGCTCATTGGTGTTGGGCTCTGCTAAACCAGCTTTGGTGAGTCTGGAGGCTTGATGCACCTGGCATGCGTCAGCAGGGCTGAGTGTGGTAGTTCATGTGGTTCTGCAGAAGAGCTGGCTCAGGAGTCTGAATAGCTGGAGCACAGGCCACTGCTCAGAGCCTGCCATGATGGCCATGGGCACAGCCCGTAGGCCTCTTTCCCCCAGCTCACTCTTGGCATGGCCAAGCCTTAGCACCAGAGCCCAGGACTAGCTTGTGATGGGGTTGTGCGAGGAAACCACCACCACCACTGCTGTTGGGGCTTGCCAGGCTGTGGGTTGGGGGAGCTTGGGTGAGGTGTGGAGTAGGGGGACCCCAGCAAAACCACCATGGCTTACCGCCTCTAGGTGCCATGGGGCTCCTGTTTTCGGCCCTTTTCTTCCAGTTTGCTAAGATTTTGCTGGGAATTTTTGCATCTGTGTTCATCAGAGGTATTGACAGAGACAATATGTGCAATGTAACTTTCCTACTTATGAGAAAAGTAACTTTTTTTCTTAAGTAGCATCTCACATCAGCATAAGGAGTTTTAGAAATGATATGTGGTAATGTCTACTTTGTGACAATTTATCAGTACTTACTGTATCACCTCAGATTCTGCAGTGGTGTTCTATTTCACACTGATCGCTGCTGTGAACATTTTGAAGAAGACATAAAACTAATTGCAGCAGGGAATAATCACATGATCTTTTTTGACTTTTTTTCTTTATTTGTATCGATTTGACATCAGTTGTAACCCCCTTGTATTCCCCACCACCATTTCACAAGTGCACCATCACCTCAGTCCCTTGTGCTCTTACCTGCCCTCCACCGTCTCCCTCCCTGCTCCCCACCAGGTGTCCCCAATTTGTCCTTGTCTTTTTGTTTTTGTTGTGTTTTGATGATGGTGATGATGATGATGATTGTTCTTATTCTTTTCCTAGATCCATACTTGGTTCCCTTACATTCATCCCGGGGAGGGGGGACATCCTGTATTTTTCTTTTGCCTTCTGACTTATGTGAACTGAGCTCCATTCATGTTCCTATGAATGAGTTTAGTTTATCTTCTTTGATGCTGAGTAGTATTCCATCGTGTCTATGTACCACAGCTTCCCGATCCACTCATCTGTTTTTGGGCATTTAAGTTGTTTCCAGGTCTTGCCTATTGTAAAGAGTGCTGCTAGGAACATAGGGGTGCAGGTATTCTGTTGAAGCAGTGTTTTTGTGTCTTTTGGGTATATTCCTAGGAGCGGGGTTGCTGGATCCTATGGAAGTTCCATTCTTAGTAGACTGAGGAACCGCCATACTGCTTTCCATAATGGTTGGACAGGCTTGCATTCCCACCAGCAGTGTAAGAGAGTTCCTTTTTCTCCACATCCTCGCCAACGTGTGTTGTTGCTACTTTTTTGATATGTGCCATTCTCCCTGGTGTGAGGTGGTATCTCACAGTGGTTTTGATTTGCATTTCTCTGATGACAAGAGAAGTAATCTCATGATTTTTAAAGAGAGCATATAAATCTCACCATATTTACCTTTAGTGCTTTGGAACCAAAGGCTTCTTTTGTTGTCAATATATTTACATTAAGGAAGCAGATGTGGTTTGGTACACTATCACTTTTAGAGTCAAAAGACCTGGGGAAATCCTGTAGCTTGCTGAAACTTTTAACTCCTCCACTTCTGAATAGTGACATCTAAACAAGTTTATTGATAATGTGTCGCTGATAACTTCATGTGTAGCACAATGCCTGCATTTACCAGTTAACAATAGATTGAATTCTCATTACTGACCTTAAAAGTGCGGATCAAGGACAATATAAATGGAGTGTCAGGGAAAGAACAACTTTTAGGAAATGTGATCAGGCCAAAGATATGTACTAATATTTTATGCCGTCTGCATTTGTTGTCCTTCATAGCAAGTCTTTTTCCCATGCTGAGAGTCTTAGACATTTTCTCATGTTTCCTTTTGCATCTTCGTGGATTTGGTCTTCAATTAAATTTCTGAACTTTGGGGGAGTTCTGCGTATATAGACTTTGATGTTTGGTTCAACTGATACTGTTTTCCTTGGATAGCCTCTACTGCTATCATTACATTCGATAAACCTGTCATTTGTATTTAACCTCAGGGAAACTGTCATTTAGTGACTGCTAACAAATTCTCTATTTTGCTTAGGTGTCTGATAGTAGTGAAAGAGAAAAACATCTGTTACATAAAAACCACACTTTGCAGAATGAGGTTCTGATGCTGAAACAGGAAATTAACAAAATGAAGAATCAGGACAAGGAAAAAGAAAAGAAACATTTTGAGGACATTAAAATTATCAAAGAAAAGAATGATTTTCTTGAAAAAAAAAAACAACAGATTGAGAAAGCCTTTGCAGTAGCAATACCCAAACATTCTGAACAGCTGCCAAACACTAAACTGGAAATTGTAAAGCAAAACAAAGAAAGACTGGATGCAGAAGTTGAATCCTACCATTGTAGACTGAGTGCTGCTCTGCGCAACTGCGAGCAAATTCAGATGTCCAAGAGTGACCTAGAATTGAATTTCCAAAGGACAAGAGAGGAGTGGTCACTTTTACAGAGAATACTTGAGAATCAAGTGTCTTCCCTGAGAGCTCACAAAAACTTTCTTTGTGAAGAGAATTTAAGAAACAGAGGTAAAATTGACAGCCTGGAAACCGAGCTCAAAAAGACCAGAGATGCGCTCAGAGAGAAGACTTTGTCTTTAGAAGCGGTCCAGGGAGACCTCAACCAAAAACGACTTCGAGAGGAGGAAGTTCAGCGCCTGTATCGGGATGAACAAAGGAAAGTGAAGGAATGCATCAGAAAGCAGGAGTCCTTAGAGGAGAGCGTATGTCAACTGCAAAGGGAAAAGATGTCGCTTCAACGGCAACTGAATGATGCTTACCACGAAGCTGACAATAAAGACAAGATAAGAATGACTACTGAAGGCCAATTACAGGACACTATAAGAAGGCTTCGAGCCGAAAGTGAGAAGCAAGCAAAAAACTATAATGATTTAATCGATAAATGTAACCATTTTGAAAAAAGAATAGACCAGTATGAAAGGGAGAAAGCAGCAAGAGAAGTAAGTATTCTATTCAGAAAGGTATTTTTTTCAAAAGTTTTAGAAACTTCAAAGTACTAATTGATTAGGGATAAACACTGACTCTACTGGATGTGAAAAATATTTAGACTTTAGTCCTATTTGTTCTGTCAGCTTGAAACCATGTTTTGTGTCCAGTAAATAAAATTAGACCTGACCGGTGATTTACACTCTGTAAAGATGTAGAGTCACCTGTGGAATTTAAACGGGCAAATGATAACTTGTCAACAGGTATGGACTGATACTAACAGCTTAGTCGTACTGCCAAAATAATAATATTAATCTTTGTAACCCCAGCTTTGTACTGTGGTGGGGCAGGTAGGTAAAAGTGCTCATGCCTAAAATGATTATTTTGGAATGAAGGGTGAAGTAAGTGTAGTATCTTGACAGCTAACTCTGAATTTTCCAGATGAAATGAAAGGTAGAGGCTGCATCTTTTCTTTCAGTAGCCTTCACTGTTTTTTTTTAGTTATTTTAGGTAACAGTTGACCCAGCTTTCTTTTACTCATGTCAGTCTGAATTGAACTTGAAAATAGTCTCAAATTGTGCATTCTAACGACCTGTTCAGCACTTTAAAGGCATCTGTTTTTCATTAAATTATACTTTGAGACAAATGTGGTTTCAGCAGAATTCTGCTTTAATCTTCTGGTGATTTATACTTTACTCTGAACATCTGTATAGATAATTTTCTCATAATTCTCATTTCAAGTCTCAGTTATTATCATGTAGATATAGATTATCCCGTATGAAGAGAACTGCATATCTGTGATTTGTTCCTTTGGCCTTAGACCCCCATTTCCAGACAAATGAGAGGTGGCAGGATTCCTGGGTAGCAGGCAGGGGTGAGTAGGGAAGAGTGGTAAGAGTGGAGGTCGGGAAGGTAGGTGGGGGCAGGGTACTTGGGTCTGGAAGGCCACTGGAATACTTCACTTTTATTCTGAGATAGAACCCTATTGGTGGAAGGACTTGAGCAGAGGATTGGCATTAGTGCAATGATCTAATGCAAAAGAGGGAAATATTCCCCAGTGTGGAATTTACCTCCGCTCGTCTCAGCAGCATCCCCCCTTCCCTTTGAGACTTCAGTGGTTTGTAAAGCTTTGCATTAGTGGTCAGGGAAGAATGGCTCAGGGGTTGAATCAGTTGCCTAAGCTACTAGCACTGTTTAGGCAGGAGGATGGCAACTTCTCTGACTTCAACTGAAGTCAGTCAACAGGAAGTTGTGTGATAAGGTCAACTGGTATTTTTCAAAGTACATATGTTAGCATTGCATATCATTAACATAATAATGTGATGTTGATATAAAATCAGTAACAGAAACATCTTATTTAGGAAGCTGAGAGAAAACTTCAAGAAGAACTGGCTGCTTTGCCAAAACAACCCACATCCAAGTCAGAGGCCTCACTGACGCTTTTATCAGAAGACCAGGCAGCGTATTCAAAGACATTAAATGAAATCAGACAGAAAGTATGTATGAACTGTAAGATGTCAACATTTAGTCTTTAACTGAGTAAATATAGAGTGTTTTAAGATGCTAATTTTCATAGGCAGCTTTCTCTTGTACTTTCATGAAATTATTACATCTTAATGATGCCTTATTTCTTAAAATTTGACTTTCATTCCGCATTTGTATTACATTACAAGTGTATTTCTTACACTTGTACCCTTAAGGAAGTTGAGAATGATGCATTGTATCTCATTAAAGTTAAGAGATTTCTTTCCAGTGTTAATCTTTTTAGTAATATCCGTGTACTAAGGTAAAATGAGAAAATAATATTTAATAGAATGTTCCAGAAAGTTATCTTTTCTCCCATTTCCATGAAAGGATATAGAATCTGTGTATACTTATTTTATAGGTTTCCTGATAAATTGGGCAGAGTGGTGACTATACAAATCAGTTGAAGGATAAGAATTTCTTTCATTTTTGTTTTAGATACACTGTGAAAGCATGGAAGCATTCAGAGCACGCATAGGATGGGCACCCAAAATAGAGAATGAAGAAAATTGCTTAGATGCTGTCACTAGATTTAAACAGTAAAGAATGATTGAGACAGAGTCACATGTCACACAATTCACTCATTTAAAATATACAATGCACTGTATCCTAGCATATTCAGAGAGTTGTGAAACTATCTCTGCGATCAATTTCGGTACATCTTCACCGCCCTAGAAAGAAACCCTGTATCCCTTATTAACATCCCAGCCCACTAACTCCACCAGCCAGGTATCCACCAATCTTCTTTCTGTTTCTAGAGATTTGCCTGTTCTAGAGATTTGAAATCATTTCCTGAATCATATGTTATGTGGACCTTTGTGATTAGAGTCTCTCACCTCACCTGTTATCAGAGTTCACCCGTGTTATAGCCTATATCAGTCCTTCATTTTTTCTGTTGTCAAAGAGTATTCATTCATATGATTTAACCATATCCACTCTCTAGTTCATGGTGCTTTGTGTTTTTTCTACTTTTAAACTATTAATAATGCTGCTGTTGGTTTTTGTAAAATTTTGTGTCATGAATATTTTTTAAGTTTATTTTTAGATGAAGTAATTTTCTTACATCATGATTTCTTTTGGGACAGTATTTGATTTCTCCACTCTGCCAGGGAGTTCCACCGCCATAGTACCTGTGATCCATCACCATAGGCCTTTGTGCTCTTTCCACCCTCATTTTGGCCCTTCCACCACTCCTGCCCCTCCTGGCTGCCTCCAGTCTATGGTCAACTTGCAGGTTTTGACTTTTTCTTTAATGCCCCTTTGTTTTCTCTATTCCACATTTAAGTGAAACCATCCGATGTTTATCTTGGTCCTTCTGACTTGTCTCACTTAGTATAATCCCTCCTAGCTCCATCCACGATGCCACAAATGCGCAAGTCTCTCTCTTTTTGAGTGCTGAGTAGTTTTCCGTTGTGTATCTCTACTACATCCTCTTGATCCATTCACCGGTTTGGGGGGTTTAGGTTGTTCCATATCTCACCTATTGTAAATAGTACTGCAATAAACACAGGAGTGCAGGTTTTCTTTTGAATTAGTGTGTATGTATTCTATGGGTAACTTCATGGAGTGGAATGGCAAAGTGGCATGGCATGGCATATCCATTTTCAGTGTTTTGAGCAACCTCCACACAGCTTTCCATTATGGCTGTATCAGTATCAGTTTACATTCTTTGTTTCTTAATTCTACTGTATTAACAAAAATGTAGACTACAGTTTGTTGGTGGGATATGTTGCATTTATTACCAAATTATCCTGTGGACCCAAGTTTTCATTTCTGCCACTGGATTGTACCTCCCAGTTGACTGGGCTGATTTCACCATCTCTAGGCCTCTACTGACACATTCCTTTCCATATGTTCAGTGTCTGTTTCTCTTACCTAATTCTATAGTCATTCTGACGTGACTCACAGTGTCTCCTTCTCCATCAAGCTTTCTCTGACTGTTCTGTCATTGACTTTATTCTCTTCAGTTCTTGCCACATGGTCTATGAAGAACAATTTAGCCCTTAGCTTTACATTGTTTTTGTTTTTCATGCGAGACAGCTAGTCTTTCCTGGGTCTAACTTTATCTAAATGAGAGCAAGAATCGAGAGGTGTGGGATATCTCCTTGTTTGAACTGAAAATATTTTAGCTTGACAGTGGCACCTAACGTGAGCTTGACTCCTAACATGATATCAGAGTTCACCCATGTTACAGCCTTTATCAGTCCTTCATTTTTTCTGTTGTCAAGAGTATTCATTTGTATGGTCTAACCACATCCATTCACTAGACATGGGCCTTTGTGTTTTCTACTTTTCGGCTATTAATAACGCCGCTGTTGATTTATTTTTTTTCTGCTTTTGAAATCCTTTTTTTTTAATTTTTTTATTAAAATATTTTAAAATTTACATATACTTCCCATTAATTGTAACCCCCATGTATTCCCCATCACCATCTCACCAGTGCACCATCACCTCAGGCCCTCGTGCGCCCATCTTCCCTCAACCCTCCCCCTCTTGATTTATTTTTTTAGTTTTGTATCCTGCATATTTTTAATATAATTTTTAAATTTACGTATATTTCACATCAGTTGTAATCCCCATGTATTCCCCACCACCATCTCACCAGTGCACCATCACCTCAGTCCCCCATGCTCCTATCTGCCCTCCACCCTTCCCCTCTCTCCTCCCCACCAAGTGTCGCCAGTTTGTCCTTGTCTTTCCATTTTTGGTTTTTGTGTCTTTATTGCTGTTATTGTTGTTATTATTCTATTCCTTTCCTTGATCCTTATTTGGTTCCCTTATATTCCTCCTAGGGGAGGACCCATCTGGTATTTTCCTTTTGCCTTCTGACTTACTTCGCTGAGCATAATCCCCTCCAGATCCATCCATGTTCCTACGAATGTGTCTAGTTTTTCATTTTTGATTGCACAGTAGTATTCCATCGTGTCTATGTACCCCAGCTTCCCGATCCACTCATCTGTTTTTGGGCATTTAAGTTGTTTCCAGGTCTTGCCGATTGTAAAGAGTGCTGCTAGGAACATAGGGGTGCAGGTATTCTGTTGAAGCAGTGTTTTTGTGTCTTTTGGGTATATTCCTAGGAGTGGGGTTGCTGGATCCTATGGAAGTTCCATTCTTAGTAGACTGAGGAACTGCCATACTGCTTTCCATAATGGTTGGACAGGCTTGCATTCCCACCAGCAGTGTAAGAGAGTTCCTTTTTCTCCACATCCTCACCAACGTGTGTTGTTGCTACTTTTTTGATATGTGCCATTCTCCCTGGTGTGAGGTGGTATCTCACAGCGGTTTTGATTAGCATTTCTCTGATGACAAGAGAAGTTGATTATTTTTTCATATGCCTGTTGGCCATTTTCATGTCCTCTTTGGAGAATTGCCTTTTTAGCTCTTTTGCCCATTTTTGGACTGGGTTGTTCGCTTTGTTTTTGTTTAGTCAGCAATCTACAGATTCAATGCTATTCCAATAAAAATTGCAATGTCATTCTTCAAAGAAATAGAAAACAAATTGATGAAATTCATATGGAGACACAAAAAGCCTCGAATAGCCCAAGCTCTCCTAACTGACAAAAAGGGAAGTGGAGGGATCACACTTCCAGACTTCAAACTTTACTACAAAGCCACAATCATAAAAACTGCATGGTACTGGAACAAAAACAGACACATAGACCAATGGAACAGAATAGAAAGCCCAGAAACAAACCCACAAGCTAATGAACAACTAATCTTTGACCAAGGAGCAAAGAATATGCAATGGAATAAAGACAGCTTGTTCAATAAGTGGTGCTGGGCAAACTGGACTGCCACATGCAAAGGAATGAACTAGAATACTGCCTTTCACCATGCACCAAAATCAACTGTATCCTGCACATTTTTAAAGTTTATTTTTAAATGAAGTAATTTTCTTACATCATGGTTTCTTTTGGGACTGTATTTGACTTCTCTACTCAGCTGTCGTTCACGTAGCTCTCCCACCACTGATTTAGCAGGGGAGTCCGATATTACCCTGCCTCTGGTAGTCATGTAAATTATGTACTGTGCAATTCAGGTGCCATTTGCTTTGTGGACCATAATCATTGTCCATTGTGGAGTACAGAGAAGAAGTAAGTTATAAGTGACTATAAAGGGAAAACATGCTGTTGGCAGGTGGAATTGGTCAAAGTTTTCCAAGCACTGGGAATATATCCTGGGCCTCATGCTCCCTGATTTGCCACCTCTCTCGAGGGTGTGAAGAATCATTTCAGTACACCTTGTTTAGGAGACCACTTCCATTGGCATATCATCTGCCTACAAAATCAAATTTCATTAGACCATAAAAGACACTGACAACAATAATAATGGTAATTTCAGCTAGAGTTTAGGTACTCTTCTAAGTAGTTCTTATTTGCTGACTTAATCTTCCCAGTTCTAGTGAGCTACCTACTATTATTGTCTCCATTTTGCTCAGGAAGATACTGAGACAGAATATTTAAGTCCTTCACTTAGGCTCATATAGTCAACAACTGGTGGAATCAGACCCAGCATCTGTCTCTTTTCAAACATCAGTGAAACAGCTGGTTGTCACTGAAAGCAGCTCATTAACTTTTATAATCACTGGAATCATTCACATATGTGAGTGTTTAAAATTAATGTTGATGTGGTGTTTGGAATACAAAACTCTAAATGTTTACCATACATTATTTCCTACCTTGCTATAGATGACCCGTTTTTAAGTGTGTATGTTTGTTTGGTAAAGTGTAATTTACAAACATGAAACACAAACATAATATTGTGTATTAGAACTAGAAGAGCAGTAGGTAAATGTGTGTGTGGAGAGCCAGATGGTAAATATTTAGACTTTGTGGGTCATAAGTTCTCTGTCGTTAACAGCACAGTCCTGTGGGTTATGGCTTGAAAGTGAAGAGAAACAATTTGCAGATGAGAGAGCATGACTGCGTCCCGATAGAGTTTTATTTTCAAAAGCAGGAGACAGTAGGTTTGTATTAGATTGCTAGTGGTTAAAAGATCTTTCCCCCCTCCCTTTTTTTAGAGTCAAGACATAGAGGATCGATATACAGAGGTTGTGAGATCGGTTAAGAAGACGATGCAAGATCAGTCACAAAAGTACAACTTAAAGCCACCTCGCAAATAACATGAGTATTATAAAGTAGATAAGCAGTGTAGTATGAGAACTGTAACAGTTGTTATATCACTGACATCATTGTTAAGCTGGGTAAAACTGCTTTGAGCTCTTTTGAAGTGCATTGTTTTTGCACATTATCTGCAAATCGTGCACACATTGTCTATAAGATTGTAGGGCAGGATGGCTGGGGCAGGTTCTCTATGATCCCAGCAGATGGGTTAAGGAGAAATCTGGAGCCCTCGGTAGCTTTTCCATGCTTTTATTAATCTTTTTGCATCGGAAGCGACCAGGTGCGTAGCTGGCAGCTGTGGGGCGGGCAGGGGGCCAGTGGCTGGCAGGCCTCCTAGCCCCTGGCAAATCTTCACTGCCTGGGCTGTTGCTGCTACTGCTACTACTACTTCTGCAGAGCGTCTGCTCTGCTCCAAGCATCCCCGTGACACTGCCCTTATAGGCCCAGGCTCTTGACACAGTGCACCCACCTGTGCATGCCCGTGTCCTGCTCCAGGTGCCCACCATCAGGCATGTGTGCAGGACTACAAGTGTCTATCATTGACACCAATGGCAGGAGGGCAGAGAAAATGATAATTTTCATTTACCTTATAAAGATAGACTGGAAAGTTGGCACAAATGGCACATATCTGCTTTGCAAATTATTAAAAATATATACAATTGTACCTTCTGGTGTATGTCAAGCAATGATGTGGTTTTCTTAAATCTATGTGTGAGAATAATATATAAAATATGCTTTTTAGGGTTGAAATTGAAAAAGCCAAGTTAAAGAGTATGCAACATCAACAAGCATGCGATACTGAACATCTTCAACAAAACCTGCACAGTGTAAATTTGGTAAGCCAGTCGCTTAATTTCTGTCATCCTTTGGGCTGGGACACTGGCTGGGCATACTCATCTGCCAGAGTTAGTGATTGATTCAGTGTTGTGTTTGCGTGGTTTTCTAAGTATATATATATATATATACACATACATGTCCCTAATTCAACTCTGAATGTCCAGAAAGCTCATTCCCCCATTGCTATGCTTAGACACATCAGGGGATCTTTGTTTTGTCTTCTTTTGGGGGCATGTCCTCTGGGTCCCTTTGTGGTTTCTGTTAGCCTGGGCTCAAACCTCCAGGACTGAGCCTCAAGGTTCTGGCACTTTTATCTTTCTGTTCTACATTCTCAAAGGTTTTGCCTCTTCAGTGCTTCTGTTGGATTTTCCATTCCTGCTGTCATATTTCTTATTTCACAGGAGTCTTTTCTTCTCTGAGTGCTCTTTTTACATTGCACGCCGACCTTGTTTCTTGACACTACCTGAAGAGTTCTTTCTGCTTTCTTCACAGCATCTCGTCCCTCCCCTTTTCTCTCTGTTTGGTTTCTGTGTGATATTTAAGAGACTTTCTACATATAACCTGATGCTCCCAGGCTGACAGTTGAAATTGAAGAAGAAGACTCTGAAAAGCTGTTTGCTCCTGAGCGGGTCATGTTGTCCAGTGGACGTGGCTGACCTTCTCAGGGGAAGCCCCAGTGTCAGCATCTGTCAGGCTCTTGTGGGACGGATCAGTTCCCTGTACAGGAATCCTCTACTCTCATGCCTGGTGGGTGGAAGCCTTGCTGGTTGCCTTCTGGGATCTGAGTAGGGGAAGGACCTGGAGGAGGGGACCTCATCATTTAGTGTGTGGACTAATCCTGAATCCCCCTGCTTCAGAACTGCAACTCAGCCTGCCTCCTACTCAACCCCCTCCAGCAAAGTGGACTGTTTCCTCGCCAGGCTTGGGAATGGGATCTACCACGCTTCTGCTGGCTTCAGGCAGCTCTCTGCTCTGGCTGGTGCCTGGCTTCAGAGCCGTTCTGTGAAGACTCCCCAGGAGTCTCCTCTCTGCTGACTCACATTTCAGCTCTCTCCTTCTTCTTGGTCATGTCATCTGTGAGCTGTTTCCAACCTTGAGTCTTGGCACCTTTTGTCTGCTGACCTCTTTCCTTCCAGTCTCTTTCTTTTCTTGCTCTGTGGTCACGGTAGTGAGGTTTTAGGACCTTTGACCTTTGACCTTTATTTTTGAGGGACTTCCTAGGCTGTGGAGAATGGTCATCACTGTTGGTGTGTACTGAGCACCCGGCACACAGTGGCCCTACCAAAGAGCAGACTTACGGAGAACCGGACTCTCTGTCTTCCCCATCCTAAGTCACTGGCCCACCTGGCCTTGCCAGAGCCTGTCTTTGCCTGGCAGGCCAGCTTCAATAATGCAGTGCCGGGCAGGCCTTCTAGACTGAAGCATGTTTTGTTCCACCAGGATAAAGATACTCATGAGCCTTTCTGCAGAGTGTCTCTTATCACCTCATCCAAGGAAGAAGAGGAACTTCTAAGAACTTCAAATAAGGTAAGTTGGAGGCCCCCTGTGGCATTTCTTAAACTACCAGAAATGATGGAGTTTCTTGTCACTACATTTTGAAACAAAAACGTGTAATGGTCGAGCAAGATCTGAGAAGGGAATAAGAGTGGGAACCTATATCTTGTGCTGTGCTCCTCAAGTACTGGGCCACAGCTTCTCCCTCTCCAGCTGGCAAGCTCCCCGTGTCTGCACCTTTGGTGTGGTGGCAGCCTCAGCCCTGTGGGGAGCCAGCAGATTGTTGTACCTGCATCCAAGTAACTCTCTTCTTTTTTAAAACAACCCACAGCCAGCTGTGAAGTTGCTGTACAACAGAAGAAACAATAGATACCCATATAGCAGGTAAGACACCTGCATTCAGGACAGCCTCTGCTCACACCAGCCAGGCCCAGCTCCTCTTGTTCTCCTCAGGTGGAGGCAGTCCTGCCTCTGTAGAATACCCATCTAGCTGGACGGACGGACGGACGGACGGATGGATGGATGGATGGATGGATGGATGGATGGATGGATGAGATAAGCTAGACAGGCATTTTTGACATAGAATTCATAGATACCATAGAGTGCATCCTTTTAAAGTGTACAGTGCAGTGGTTTTGAACATGTTCAGTGTTGTACAGTGACCACCACTTACCTAGTTCCTGAATGTTTTCATCCCCTAAAGAAACCCTGCCACTCCCCATTTCCCTCCATCTCCCCAGCGCACCCCTAGCCCTAGTCAGCCACAATATTGCTTATTTTTCTATGGAGTTGTCTACTCTGGTCCTTTTGTGTCATGGGATCGTAAGTTGCCTTTCAGGACTGGCTTCTCTGGCCTAGCTTTTCGCAAGGCTCACCCGTGTTGTGTTTCAGTATTTTATTCCAGTTTATGGATGAGGAATGCTCTGCTGTACGGAGAGCACAGTTTGTCTTCCCATTCGTCGCTTACGGATGATTAGCGTTGTTTCCACAGGTGTAAATGATGCTGCTGAGAGCACCCATGTACACGGTTTCACATGGGCCAGGGTGTGTACATCTGGCGGTGGGATGCTGTGTCATGGGATAACTGTGTTTTGTCCTTTGAGGATCCGCCCAACTGTTTCCCATAGTGAGTTCTTCACTTTTGCCTTTCCCACGGGCAGTAGAGGCAGGTTTCCGAACCTTTTGGCCTTTGGAACGTGCAGCTCTCCATCAGGACCTTGAAGGGTACAGGGGGTTCATGATTTACCCAAGATCCATAAACTGCCCCAGGTAAAGTCCCCCTCGGACAGTTTCTTCTGCCACTCATATTCAGGGAGTCCCCAGGTTCCCCCGCCAGTGCCCCAGTTTTCAGCGTCCTCTCCAGCGCTGTGCTGTGGGCCGAGGGGGCAGTCAGCAGTGGGTTCTGCACTCAGGCTTCGGCTGGAGCTGCTGACAGTGCCATTTGTTAGCTTTTGGCCTGGGGCGTTTTTCCTAATTTCTCTGACTTTGCCCTTCCTTCTGTGAGCAGTGGGCCAATAATGCGCTCCCTTGGTGCTACTGTGAGGTTGGGCTAGAGGTAAATGAGGCAGTGGGCTAGAGGGCCCAGCAGGTGGAAGCGGCCAGCAGGCAGTAGCAGTCATCCCCAGCTAGTGGTCCCCTTTCCACCTGCTCCCTTGCAGCAGTTCTGACGACAAATTGCTGAAAAACCTTGAGCTGTTTGATCAGCTGTCTCTGCGATATAACGGAAGGATCCTGTTCATGAAGGCAGTCACTGGAGACGAGGTCTGCTGCTGGTCCTTTTACGCCCATGGCTGCAAGACCGCTAAAGTCTGCTGTGCTCCCGTCACCTGTGCCAGCGGGAAGAAGGAGACCAAGGTAAGGGCTTCGAGTGGCGCTGGGTATTTCACGGCCGCCCTCTTCACTGGAGCACAAGCAACATAGCAAGGAAGGCTTTCAACATGTGTTTTGGGTCACGATTGCTTGTTGGTAAGCTGTTCATCACCTTCAGATAATGCCCAGGAAAGAGCCAGGTGCAGTTCTGGAAGCACAGATGGCGTTGCCTCTCTGACCCCCGGCAGGCGGGGCAGCCCTACTGTATCTCAGTCCCCTGGCATGAATGTTTATCCAGACGTACCCATTTGCCCGTGGTCCCTGACTGCCAGCGCTGTCTGTGGTCTCTGATCTTTGGAGCTCTGCATGTGCTGTTCCGACCGTCCTCCACGTGCTGTCGTTTCGCGCCGCACGACCCTGTCCCGTCCCTCTCACAGGAACATGCGCCCTCTAGCCACGGCCTCCTTACTGGCCAGAGGTCTGTTCTCCCACACACCGAGCTGGAGCGGCCCTCCACCATCACGGGGCCCGGCCACTGTCGGCTTCCCACCAGCGCATGACTCACTCCCTGGCTCGCCTGGGTCCACTTCTCTGTCATCCTCTCCGAGCCATTGCTCTTGACCTTGCCCTTGACTTCTGCTCACTCATTCTGCAGAGCTCAGTGGACCCTGAAGCACGGTTAGTCCACTGCTAGTTGAACTTCAGTCCCTTTAAGGCCTCTGCTGGCCTGCTCTCCTTGGGCAGTACACGTGGGCGTTCATTCTCGATCACACGGTACATTTGAAACCCTTTCCTCTCAGTTCTGAAGGGGAAATGCGGTTACTGGTGGGGGCTGTGTGTGGCACTAACTCACCCTTCTGTGTCTTACGGGGATTCAGGTTGACTTCCCTGAAACCGGGATTTATGAGGAGATATGGAATATTTTGCGGTTCAAGCCCAGGGATGGCCGTGGACCTAACAACGCCCTCCCGGAAGCCACAGGCGGGGCGGCCAGGTGCTCCCCCCATCTGGATGAAGAGAAGCCCATGGAGGGGCGGTCCAGGCCCTTCTCCAGCAGTGAGCGGCCACAAACCGCCCTGCCCCCTGCCTCCATGCCACACTCAGATCTGCAGCGCCCTTCCTTTTCCCCTGGAGCCCTGGAGAGACTTTGGTCACCCTCCAGAAGACTGTTATAGTACTTCAAGGTGAGTTGGCTGTGTACGCAGGTGACTGTGCCCCGTTGTTGTACAAGCTGCGCCCAGGGTGTCTCTTCCCACGAGACTCCTGGCAGTCAGGCTTTTGTGGTTCTCGCAGGAAAAGTGATGGGTGTGAAGAGAACGTGAAACCTTTGCCTACAGTGTTTGTTTCGAAGTGTTACAGGGCAGGGGGAGGGGCACTGTAGAACTTTCAAACTTGTAGGCTTTAAATGGGTGTTGCTATTTGCCGCATTAGGCAAATATGTAAGATGTTTACTGGAAAGGAATTTTAATATAATTAATAAGCAATATAGAAAAGATAAAGCATAGAGTCATCAAAGTTACCCATAGCCTCAAGGGTAAAAGTGTAGTTAAACAGCATTGGCCTAAAGGATGGCTAAACTTTGCTGTAAGTTTATAGCACCTTTCAGTGGAGACTCAGAGAAAAGGGTACAAAGGCTCAGACAAATTTGGGAGGAAAGAGCAACGTTCAGATGAAGACAAAAGCTGCCGTTGTGCAGTCCCCATGGGTCTTCTACTTACGTTCGTGTAACTAGGTTAGGACTAGAAGCGAGCATAGTCTTTTTCACATTTTCTTTGCCCTGTGTGTCTCCTTCAGTGTTTTTCGCGACTTTTTAAAGATTTTGCTTCCATTTTCCTTTCTCCCATCTCCTTATTTTTGCTCAGCTCCACCGTACATGGGGTGGGTTGGAGAATTTGGAACTTAACTTTTTTGGGGAACCGCCCTGTTAGTAGGTGTGGAACCTGGCTGGCATCCCTTCGGGGTTCCACTGGACTGCTCCGAGAGGGACCCTGCAACTGGTGGGCACCCGACGTCCACGTGCTCCCGCATTCATGACCGGCCCCCAGCGGGGCCGCCTCTCTGCGCCTGGCTGGCTGTGGCCGTGGCTTCGCCAGGAGTCCATTCTGAGACCGGTTTTGCTGCTCTTCTCTCAATGGGGTTGCAACTTGCCACATGGAGAAGAGTCCTAATGAGCTCCGTGCCCCAGAAAGGGCTCCCTGGCACCGTTCTGGTGCCTGGTTGCTTAAGGGGCATCTGTTGCCGCTGTGGCTGGTCTCTGGCTGGTGTTTGCTGGGACCCCGTGCCTGGCTAGGGGGCTCTTCCTGGCTCCATCCCCTGCTGCTACCCTTTCCAACCACCTTCCCCTTTGCTGGCCCAGCCCTTGCCCAGGGGCACGGCTGGCCTGGTAGCTCACAGTGCCCTGTTCCAGGGACCCGCTCCTCCCCCTCGGCCTTATTCCTTGTTCGTCTGGCTATACTGCTGCCAGTGGTCCCTGCCCCTTGCGTCCACATCCGATGTGGCCCCGGGCTCTTTGTCCTCCCAGCCTGGCACCCAGCAGGAACCCGCTGCACCAGCAGCGCCATCTCAGGGCCGGCTCCCTGCTGTACACGCAGCATCAGCCCTGCGTGTGTTTGCCTCTGAGTTTTACACAGGAAGGGCTGGAGTCAGTGAGCAGGTGAGAGCACGCACAGACCCTCTGGATCTGGTTCGTGTGTGCGCGTGGACGCGTCACTGTCGGGGGGACGTGTGCTTGTGGGCGCAGGTGGGCGCTTGAGCCGTGTTCTGTGCGGTGTCATGTAGGACAGACGTGCTCGGTTACTGCCTCCAGGCGTCTCCTCTTTCTGTGAAGGGACAGAAGCGAGTCGTGACTCACGTGGGAGGAGAGCTAGACCAGGGAGAGTAGCTACCGGAGAAGTGAGTGTGTGTCACCAAGGCAGTGGATGGGTTTTGCCTGCTTTTCGAGGGAAATGGTACTGTTTTCTAGCAAAGGTATTCATCTGGGCTTCCTTTGACGCAACCTACTCCAAAAAAGCAGTTTATGTTTTGAGTTGTTTTTTAACAGTTTAGACTTTATCTTGTAGCCAGCAGCAAAGACTGCCATAAAACACCCACACAACCATGCCTGAACTTTAAGAAACATCGTTTCTTAGCCATCATGCAGGAGGCTTTCTTAGCGATCACCTGGATTTTACTAAGGAAAAGGGGGGCTTACGATGTTCTGTGAATACTTTATACTGTTTAACACCAACCCTGTTGTTTGGGTTGAACTCTTTTAGAACGTTAAAGTATGTCAGTTCTAATGTTTGCTGTAGGAGGATGGGAAAGCCATCCCAAGAACTGATTGTTTTCGTAAACAGTAAGTTTGTGAAACAATCCGATTTTTTTTTGGCTTTACACCATATGACTTAATGTTTCTAGTAGCTTCGACTTTCTTCTAGCTTTACACCTGTAGTTCTGAGTCTTTGCTTCCCTGGGATATGAGCAGGTTTGTGAAATCTGTTACAAATTGATTAAATGGGTAAAAAGCGTGTTAAATTCATGTTAGCTGCATAGTCATGAGCTACGGCAGCGTTGGCCGGCACGGCTCTGTTACCGAGCGCATTCTAGACGGGAACTGAGACTGGTGCTTGCACTAAGCGAGAGCGGTCGTTTTCATTTTAAAACCGCCTAGGGAAATACAGGCTTCTCCTTTGGTAAGGAGTGAAGTTCATTATCGTGAAACCGTTTCCATAAGTGTAACAACTTTTGGTCCCTGTGATTGGGGTTCTGTGCCATTTACCTGAGGAAGCTGCAAACCCCTTCACACCAGCTCAGCTGTCCCATCACCTGTGACTCCTGATTAATACACACCTGGATGATTTTGTTTTTCCTAAAATGCCCTCGACATGTCTCTGTAGGTGCACGTCTGCACTCGCCAGAGAGTGACCCCAGGGCCACCAGCGCAGTGTTTCTAGAGCCACAGCACCTGGGAATCAGAGCTGCTGTGTGACTAGAGACAGTGACCTGGTGGCAGCACACAGGCTGGGCTCCTAGCCTTACCCCAGGGTGCTCTGTGGGCTAATACCAGTGGGGGGCGCTGTGTTGACCCTGTGTTCCCTGTCCAGTTGCTCAGTGAGGCATATTCACTCTGAGGAACCTGTCTCTGGAGCTGGGCCCTGGGTCCCTTGATGAGGACAGGGCAGCGGTGTCCTCTCTGGCCAGCACAGTCACCTGAGCAGAACACTGTGTGGGGCCAGCAGGTGCTTCCTCCCTGGGTTCTCCCAAGCGGTGAAGCAAGCCTCCGTCCTCCTCAGTGTGGGGTGTGAGCTGAGCCCCAGTGTCAGGGCTCAAGGGGGGGATGGAACCCCACGTGCATGCAGAGGGTGACGAAGGAAAGGAAGCCTGGGGGCTGTGAGCACCAGGGTCTGGACTCCCCTCCTCCTCGTGCCGCTCTCACTGCACAGGTGGGGCCAGGCCTCAGGACAAGGATGGTTCTCCTGCCTGTTTTCTGACTTCTCTTTGAGGTCCCCAGGAAAATCTACCCCGAATGCTGCTGCTGTCACTAAGCATGTCTCTGTCAACAGGTTCCCTCCCAGCCTGTGCTGACTCTGCCGGCCTCCCTCTCTGCGTCTCCTGCACCAAGAACCAGACTCACCTGTACCCTGCGAAGTGACGTCAGTGTTGGAGGGTACCGCATCACCGGCACCAGCGGAGGCCAGCGAGCCCTGCCCGCTTCCTCCTCTACTGTAAATCAGACTCAGAAAAACGCCAGGGCTCCGAGGTCCCAGCTGCTTCTCTGCACCCAAAAGACACCTCGGTCAACGCAGGCGCCTGCTCATCTCGGGGGCACCTGAGGACGAGGCTGCTGTTCCCGCGGCACATGCAGAGCAACTCCACGTCTTCACAGTGCTCCAGACCCAGGGGGAATGGAGGCAAAACCTCCCCGTGCTGGCCCGTCCTGGGCAGTCTCCCTGCGCTGCTGCACCAGGCCTCAGTCCGGTGACATCGGTTGTCACCTTTTGGTCTGTCTTCTTGGACACGGGGCGGTGTCCCCTCTTCTCGTTATCTGTGCTCGCGTTGGTTGTGTCTGTGCAGGCCCGGTCAGACTTGGGCTTTGTCTCCCTCCAGGGCGGTGAGGGGGCAGGGAGCAGGTGGAGCCCACGCTCAAGCCCCAGCGTAGGCCTGGCTCGGGGGGGCAGCGTCCTGTGTGCTGCTGGTCTGCTCTGGGTGCAGCTGCGGGAGACAGGAGCCCCTCCGCCTCAGCGGCCACTAGCCTGTCCGGGGAGCTGCCTTCCCACGCGGGCTCTGCCAGCAGCACGGGTGCAGAGCAGCGGGATCTTCTGCACAGTGACTGGAGATGCCTGCGACCTCCCCACCAGGCTCCTGGGCCACTGAGCAGCTGCTGCCATAGTCACCTCCCTCCTCACCCAGGGGGCCTGAGGCTCAGGCTGCCTGTCGCTGCTGACGGTGGGGACGCTCGGGGCTTAGACACTCAAATGAAGACCCTTCCACCAAAGCAGAGAAGGTTCAGATATTAGAGGGAGCTGCACCTGACACTGAAGGTGGGAGCACTGGGGACAGAGTGGACAGAGCCCGATACTGGAATAAGTCGATGAGATCCAGTATGAGCGTTCACTGTCTCCATGGTGTCCCGATGCGCCCCCCTCCCCCCGCTCCGTGTGCCCAAACACCACAGACAAGCTGGAGGAAGATCTTCCTGAGGGTGCTCGGGGCCCCACAGTGGCTGTGGGGCCACACGGTGTCTTGTGAGTGTGTCGTGGCTGCAGACAGAGCTGACCCTCTCAGCTGGCCCAGGGGATGTGGCGCTCCGTGATCACAGCTGCCATCGCCCGACGAGCTCCCGAGCCTGACCCCCTTGACAGGTCACCCAGGCCCCTCCCCAGGCCCCCAGGATGGCGGTTCTGAGAGGGGGAAGTGTCACGATGTCGGACAGTTCCGATATGAGCTGGCTCCAGATGGCCGCTCCCGGCATGGAACGGTGACCCGGAACAGTAACGGCGTAGTCGCAGGGAACATGCGGCTCACCGGTGCTCTTCCGCTACTTCCCCAACCCTGGCAGACCGCGACATAAGAAGCCCCTCGCCTGCGCACTGGGCGCGGACTTCTCAGACCCTGCCGGGAGCTGTGAGTCTTGCCCGGGACGCAATGAAGCCTTCCCCTTTGTTCTGCTTCGTCTCTTGACCTCATTCTATGTGCCAAACTTACACCCTCTCCCTTTGAACTTGTCTCAAATGTGGGGTTTTCCTCCCTGGAGTCTATGGCCAGGTCAGGTGTGTTTGGATCTACAGGGTCTGGAATGTAACTCCAAGGGGGGAGTGGGCTCCTAGGAAGGACTTTGGGGAGCTGAGACCGGCTAGTGAACAGAATATGCACCGTGGAGCCTCAGCAGACAGAGTTCTGGGTGTCCCCACTACACCCTGGGGCGTTCTCTTTCATCCTCTTATCCAGGGTTCCTTGAGAATTTATGGAAAGGACTCCCGGGTCCCCCAGGACCGGCCTCCCTCTCAGGGCCACCCGGAGCAGGTGCAGAGACAACATCCTCAGGACCCCGTCTCAGGGCACTTGGCAGAGGCCGCCGTTTCTGCGGGAACCTCAGCACGTGGGCTGTGCTGACTCCAGACAGAAGCCCCGCACATGAGGTCTTGCCACCGGGTGCAGCCGAGTGGGAGGCCGACGAGGACTCCGTCCTGAGGGATGATGCTCAGAAGGGACAGGACCGTGCCCTGGGCAGCAGGGCCAAGGCGTCTCCCGCTCCCCTTGTCCCAGCAGCAGGCCTCCGTCGCTCACTGCCAGCAGAAGTAGTCACCTGGGTGAGTCCTCACCCCTCAGATCCCTGCTGGCACCGCGCACCAGTGCCGTCCTCAGGTGAGCCGGCGTGTGCGTCTCAGGCTGCCTGTCATCCCATCAGGCCCAGCTCAGTGCTGACTTCACCTCCTCATCGCATCTCCTGCCACCTGCGGTCGTGGTGAGCAGTGACGGAGGAAAGGCCACCTCTGCCTCTCCCTGTTCTTTGGGGAAACACCCCCTTCACCTGCCCACCGACCGAGACTCTGTAGGACCGTGACACGAGGTGTGCGTGAGAGTCTGTGCTGCCACTTCTGAGCTGTGTCTGCTGGCCTGCGATTTATGTGGCTTTATTAGGAATTTGTATTATATTTGCTCAAAGGCTCTTTCAGTTTCCGTGGGAACAAAGATCTAATTTAGTGATGTATCAATATAACATTCTATTGAAATACATTATTATGATATGGACACAGCTAATATCATTAGGTCTCATCATATCTGGGTTCTGTGACTTTTTACTCCTGGGATGAACTGTGAGCAAACTCTTTGCTTCTCTCTCAAGAACCATCTCACATAAGGAATGCTCCATCCTTAGTATGGACAGGTGTTCAAATTCCCCTCGCAAAAGCTTTACTCTGCATAGCTTTGATTTGATCTTCATTATGTATACCTGACCTGACAACGCGTAACTTTGTTCCCTATCACACACACCATTAGCAGGATTTACCACCACAATTGGTGATCACAAGTGTCTCAGCAAATGTTAACAAATGGTAAAATGTTAGACTTGTGTCATGCTTGAACTGAGTTGGTATTGCCTTAATCCCACAAAGATGATTCTTTTCTTTTTTGACAGTATTTTATTTATTATTAAAATATTTTAAAATTTACATATACTTGCCATCAATTGTAATCCCCATGTATTCCCCATCACCATCTCACCAGTGCACCATCACCTCAGT
>JAGFMF010011965.1:119461-131079 GCA_019455555.1 Galemys pyrenaicus | reverse complement strand
ACAGCAGCTCAGTTAAGACTGTTCACCCAGAGGAGCCTGAGCCTGGGGCCTGGCCCTGGACTCCCTGATGGGGGACTCAGCAGCTGTGTCCTGTTGGCCAGGCACAGGCCCCTGACAGCAGCTTCCTCCTTCCAGGACTCTCCCAAGGAGTGAAGCAAACCTCTCTCCTCAGTGTGGGGAGTGAACTGAGATCCATCCCAGGGCTCAGGACGGGGCTGGCAGTCCCTGGATGAACCCTTTGCATGCACATCCCCTCCTGCGGCAGAGGGTGGGGAAGAAAAGGAGGCCTGGGGCAGCCCAACCTCACTCTGGGGTCTCAGGGGGCTGTGAGCACCATGGCCTGGACTCCCCTCCTCTGCTTGCTGCTCTCTCACTGCACAGGTCACTGTCGTGGGAAGATGCAGGGGGCCTGCTTCCTCCTCTCATCCGAGACCCCAGCATCACCTCTCTGCGTCTCTGCCCCTTTCCGGATCAGTCTGTGCTGTCTCGGCTGCCCTCTGCTTCTGGCCCCTGGGCCAGAGGGTCACCATCTCCTGCACTGGAAGCAGCTCCAACATCAAAGGGAATTACGGGGCCTCCCTAGTGGCACAAGAGCTTCAGTCTCAGCACTGTGAAGATGTCAGCGGCCACTGCAGCAGGAGTTCGATCCCAGGGCAGGGAGGGGACCCACATGGCGCACAGTCCTCTGCTGTCTCGCCCGCTGCTCCCCTCAGCAGTGTATTTCGGTCCATCTGCCTGTTCTGTTCCCCACTCTGTTTCTGGTGAGTCCTCTCACCTTCCCGCACTTCTGGCCTATGTGCCAGCTCTTGTATACATCAATGAACAAAATCTTTTTTTTTTTTAAAGGAACCATGTAGCCTGGTCCAACAGCTCCCAGGAACAACCCCCAGTCTCCTGATACAATATATGACATATGGTGCATGATACATGATAGCAGTTGATGCTCAGCTCTCCCTGATTCTCTGGCAGCTCAGCCACTCTGATCATTGCTGGGCTGCAGACTGAGGACCAGGCTGATTTGACTGCTCAAGTTGGGACAATAGTCTGGATGGTCACACCAGGGCTGTGGGGAAATGAGACAAAACTCCCTTTGTCTCCTGCCAAGAGCAGGAAGCCCAGCAGGTGCAGCTGAGGCTCAGCCTGGGGCTCTGCTCCTTCTCTGCTGCTGTCCTGGTTCAGGCTCCTCCGGGGCACCCCTGCGGGGAGGCCCCTCCCTCCCTCTATCCTCAGAGTCACTCTCAGCAGCACTTACTTAGGTGAGTGTCTCCATGGAAACACAGTCATTGTCCTCTCAGGTTAAGGCTGGTTGCTTTCAGGCTTATGTATGTTCATATTTTTCCATTCAATTCAAAGCAGTGGATCATTTTCTGTGCCCCTGAGTCTATTACGGGCCTCACCCCTCCACGCTGTGCTTGCAGGCTGTCAGCCCCGCCCAGTTGGTGCTGTTATGTATCTAACATTAGCTACTGCTGATTATTTATTTTCTGTTCTCAGTGAAAAGGGGTCAATATAAATTATACAATAATATAAACGAGTGACTCGTTGCAGCAAGTTTTTCATAATCAGCCAAACAAAACATGATACTTATTTCCACATGATACTTGTCACACTGTAGATCTAATCACCAGGATTGGCTTCAACTTGGATGGCTCTCAAAATGTGGCACTTTGGGCCAATGGGCAGTCTTCAGGTTTAAGGCAACTGACTTATGCAGGCCCATAGCGATACACACGCACAGGAGTGAATTAGTTGCCAAGGAAAAGACAAATGAGGAAAAATTAACAAACCTTGCTTCTAACTGTCTTTTGAAGAGGCATAGACGTGACCGTCCTTCTCTTTCGTCAAGCTCAAAGGAAGGGACCTCCCCGCAGCAGCAAGTCCCCACAGCAGGTCTCTGCTCTCCTGGGCTCCTGGGCTCCGGGACCAGACCCTGAGGTGTGGAATGTCCTGTGAGGAGCAGGACCGGGGGAATTCCAGCAGGGACGCTGCAGCCCTGGCTGCTCCCTGAGCCTTCCGCTGTGACGTCAGAGAAGGGTTAGATACATCGTGAGGGATCCAGATCCTGTGTCACGGAGCTGTCTTGTGCTGCCTTGGGATGTGCGGGACGCTCCGTTATTGCTGGAAAATGCTCACCTTGCTCCAGGGAAGCAGGTGAAGTAGGCGTCTGGGTGTGGTTTTCTTCAGCTGCTACCTCAAAGAACCCATAGGGACTGCCCTGAATGGTGTCCTGAGTCCACAGGCACTGACCACGCTGCCTCTCCTGCCACAGCCAGTGGAACTTCCCTACAATCCAGAGTGCTGGGATGTGGACGCCAGGAGCAGGGACTCCCCACTGTTGGCAGGAGTGCTGCCCTGTGGACTCACTGATGAGCACTGACCACAGGTCACCACCTGCCCTGGGAGCGGAGGTAATATCAGAGGTTCCCATGGCAGTGGCGCCAAGGGCTCCCAGACAGAGGGTATAATTCTGTGACGTGGGAGAACAGGGAGAGTGGGTTTCATGTGTGATTTTTCTCTGTCTCAGGTTTGCTTCTAGAACCTCTTTGATCCCCTCTGGGCTTCACTCTGAGGACAAGGCTAATACTCATAGGCATGAAACAAGCCCAGTGCCCTTACAGCACTCCTGTGCTGTGAGGGATGAAGGAGATTGCACATGACAGTGGATCTAATGGGGGAAAAGAATCCTAGAGGAGGCACCACAAGACTAGATCTCACACAAGGAAGCGGGGTAGAGGGGGTAAACGGAACCATAAACCCAACTATAGAAATCAAGATCCTAGGATCAGGTGCCTTATCACAAGGCATAAAACCCAAGCTGTAGGGAGTATTCGATAACAGACCTGAGGGTAAAGTTATGGAGATTCCCCACTGTGGAATCTCTGGTCTCCTTCTTGGCATAGTTGTCCAAAATCGGCAGCAATCTAAACCACTCACAAAGATGAGCTCTCCTTACCAAAAGAAGAGAATAAACCGAACGCACCCCCTACAAAGGCACAGCTCTTTCTGCGTGCTTGTGTTTATGCTAGTTTCCTTTACTCTTGTGTTCCTTTCCCCAGTAAATCTGCTCTATGAAAACAACTACATCTCTGCCTCATGGAGAAACTCGCCTGGGAATTCACCGTGCAGAGCTGAAAGGGGAGCTCTGGTGAAACCTTTCCCAGAATGAACCTGCTCTCCATACGCACTGACTCCAAGAAATGACATCAGCTGCAGGGGACAGAATCACCTCCACTCCTGGGCGACCATCACCCCTTCCCTCCCCCTGTGCCCCACATCTGGGCTTTGCTGCTGTCACTGGTGCTACTGACCAGCGGGCTCCTCGTTCCTGACACTGTCCCTAAGGAGTCGAAGACAATATGTCCTTTCAGAGATCTCCCTCCCCCCCAAAAGAATTATTTTGTTGCCACGAGCACGATGGCCTCTCTGTCCCTGGATGGGAGTGGCAAGATGGGTCCAAGGGCAGCACGTGTGACCTGGGGAGCCGGTGGGCTCTCCCAGCTCCCTTGATGTCATCTAGGACCCTCCTGGACTAACTGAGAACTCCCTGAGCTCGAAACCAGGAGCATGTTTCTTTCCCTCTTTCAGCAGCGGGTAGATGTGCGTGGAGCTCCTGCTTCCCCTGTAGGGGGCAACACCCTCCCCCAGTTGAACAGATGAGCAGGACTCTCATATAAGAAGAGGAGCAAATGGTGAATGAGCATAGAGAGACCCCCACAGTGTAAGTTACTGAGGAAATGGACATGTACGTCATGTAATGTCACTTGTCAGCGTGTCTTAAGCTAAATGCAGCGATGTCTTTAGATCCTGCCCCGAGGGACGGAGCAGGAGTCCTCACAGACATGGAACTCAAGTGAGGTCAAAGTGTCGTGGCCCTGTCACATGGAATCACCTCTCAGCCAGAATGTGGATGCAAGTTTTGGTTCATCAAGTGAGCTTAAATATTTGCATAAACGTCATGAAAACACAATGGGTCTACCTGCCTGTGTCCTCTTAGCAAGTCTTTTACACTCATGTGAAACAAAGATGAATAAAAACTCATGAAGTGTCATAGGCTTCATGGAGTTTGCACACCCGTGTGGTTGGCCAACAGCAGACAGGAGCCACATGCAGAAGGAGGAGCAAATTCTGAGACAGCAGACAAACCCATGAGCAAATCAACTGCCACAGGTGGTAGTTGCCAGAACATTTGCCCACCTGTCACTGCACTGAGAGCCTGACTTGAAGGAGGAGGATCCTCTGAATGACTGAAGAGAGAATATGAGATCACAGTTATTTACTTAAGACCCCAGAGTCCAGAAGTCTGGGGACCCCTGCAAGGCTGAAACAGGTTTGGTGAGGAAGCCATGGCTTTGCATTCAGCTGTCCAGACAGTTCCCAGACTGTAAGAGCTGTAACCCCTCTCATTTATTTGCTATGAAGCTATGATAGTGAATAAATCATTAAAAGGAGAAAAAATGTTTCAAATACCAACAAATTGTAGGTGAGTGAAACAATACCCTGGTAGAAATACATGACACACATATGTAGCCAATACAGGCTCACAAATACACATGTCTATACAAGATGTTTAAAAATGCTGTGTATCCAGAGTCCTCCCTGGTGGTACCATGACATAACAGAAATGGGAAGCAGCAGGGTTCTGCCCAGGGTCCCAGAAGTGCCCCAAAGTCAGGCCTGAAAAAACTTACCATTTAAAATTTAGACATAAAAAAGGTAATGAGAGACCACATGAGCAACTCTATAGCCATAAAATAAACTAATTCATAAAGCTGAGCAATTGATTCCCAGACACTAACTACCAAAACTAACAAAGAAAGAAGTCTCCTGAAACACCATACAAAGGGCCTAATATCCATCTAGTTAATAAAAATGTACAAGCATACAAAACTTCAGACCCAGATGTATTTACTAGCAAGTTCTGCCAATTATTGAAAATAGAAGTGATACCAATTCGACATGATATCTTCCAGAAAGACATCATTAAGTCAGTAAAAAGGAAATGTAAGGGCTGGGGGGAAAAAAGCATTTGTGGTACGTATAATTAGCATACAACTTATATCAGAAATATAGAAAGCACTTCTACAACTCAACAGTACAAATATGTACAGCCTAATTCTAACAAATGCTCAAAAGACTAGAAAAGGTCCTTTCCTAAAAAGACAAAGAACTGACCTGGGCTCCCTGGTAGCCTAGGGGCTAAGTCTCAGTGTTCGCAGAGCAATCATCACCGGGGCCAGGTGGGTGACCCACCTATGGCACAGCAGAACTCTCCTGTCTCACTCACTGACCCTTTAGCAGTGTATTTCAGTGTCTCTGCCTGTTCTACTCCCCACTCTGTCTTTGGCGAATCCTCCCACTCCCTGCACTTCTAGACTACACCCAGTTCTTCTACACAAAAGTTAAAAAGAGGACATAGAACTGATCAAGAAACACATGAAAAGAAGTTCATCATTATTCATTAGCGAGAACTGTTGAAACCAACATGAACCAACTTGCTTTACCTCCATAAGAGTGCTAAGAATGCAGAACATAAAAACCCTGACAATACCAGATATTGGAAACAAAGGGCTGACTGGGATACTCTACTGTGTTGTCATCAGTAGCAGTTTCTTATAAAGTGATCTATATACACAGCCTTCATTTAAGCAAACTACATTAGTTCCTTACCCAAGGGAAATGCAAATCAAAACTACAATGAGATACCACTTCACTTCTGCAAGAACGGTCTCACCTCTCCATGTCAACCCAAAATAGGATTCACAGGTCATGGTATTCACAAAGAGGCCGAGTGCTCACTTCCTTGGAAATCTTCACAGTGCTTTTCTTCTGTATGACTCTGAAGTGGGCTAGTCTTGAGTTCAGGTGTGGAGAATGGCATCCCCAACTGCCAAGGGCCACATAAACATTACTAAGCAAGACCTGGTGTTCATATATTGTTACTGGAGTAGTCTGTCCTCCCAATCCAAATTGACTGAAACAGCAACTTCTGACAATGACAACTGGATGGTGCAAAAAGAAAGTGATGGGCTGCATAGTGAGAGGCCATTCAATTTGCATAATAATAAAAGATCTAGTTCTCCACAGTTGGTGATGTTTCCTAATTCACTCTGTGATACAATCTTTTCCCCAATGCCAAAACAAAACAAAAATATAAAAGGAATGGATTCTATTTCAGGTTGCTGTTTTGCTTTTCACTGGTATTTTACATTTTAATAAGTTTTCTATTTTGGACAGTTTTAGAATTGCTAAAAATTACAGAGCTAATAAAGGAATTCCCACAAACCTTGCTCCCATTTCTGGTACTAATAACATCTCCCACCTCTTACATTTAGTTCTCTGTCTTCTTAGGGGTCTTGTGGCTCTGACAGTTTTATAGACTTCCCTTATTTTTTACTATAATCCTCACTTTGAGGAGCACTTAGTACATCCTTCGTGAAACGTCCTTCGATTGAGCCTTCTCTGGCGTTTTTCTCAGTGTTACACTGGTATCACGGGTTTTGAGGAGGGAGACCTCAGAGGTCAGGTGTCATATTTATCACTCTATGTCAGTTTACATGCTGTCAACGTAATTTCTCTCTTTCACGTTCACCTTGATCGGGTGACTGAAATGCTTCATTTATTTACTTTTTTACACTTTGCTTCTGTAAGGAAGTCACTAAGCACGGCCCATACTCTAAGAATGATGAGCTGTTTCCTCCTCACTGAGAATGGAATATCTGTAAAAATATTGGACTCCTGCAAGGTAATTTGTCTCTTCTCACTTACTCAACAATTTACTTGTGTCATTATGAATTCATGAATATGTACTAGGTTCTTTGTGTTATAATCCAATACTTCTTTATTGAGTTACATCTTTTTGTTTGTTTGTTTGTTTGTTTTAATTGAAGTAACACTGGTTTGCATTATTGCTGTTGGTATTTTGGAAGTACAGGGTCCACCAGCATTGCCACCTTAGTGTACTCTTCACCAAATTACACGTACGCCACTACCACAGCTCTTTGTGCTCCATGCCCTCTTTGTTCTGACACCTCCCCTTCTGGGTCCCTTCTGTATGCTTCATTTCCATAATTGGTTTTCAAGGGTTGTTTTTTTTTTACACCTGAGTTTATTGAGCTCTTGTTTGATTTTTCGTGTCTCCATTTTATACCCCATCATTGTGGGTTTCTTTTTTTAGCATTTCTTATATACATATATAATTATAAAAAGTTCCAGGTTCATCTTTCATATTTTCTTTTTTTTGTTCTGTTTTTATTTGTTTATTTTTGTTTTTTTCCATCTTTAAAATTATTAATTAGTTAATTAATTATGTTTGACATTGTTTGTATTCCCCAGGGAGCACCTACCACCATTCAACCCGTGCACCATCACCTCAGTCCCTTGTGCTCTTTCTGCCATCATCTCCCCCTTTTCCTTCCCCTCCTTCATTCCTCCCCCCCATGGTCTCTTCGGTTTATCTTGGATATTTGGTCTTGTTTTTTTGTTTGCTTTTGGTTATAACTGCCCAATACCTTGAGTTTATTTTTATTTGTTTTGTTGTTATTATTGCTCTTTCATATTCCTCCTAATAGTGAAGCCATCCGATATTTTTCTCTTGCCTTCTGACTTGTTTCACTGAGTATAATTCCTTCTAGCTCCATCCATGATTCTATAAATGACCCTAGTTTCTCATTTTTGATTGCTGAATAATATTCCATCGTGTATATGTACAACGTCTTCTTGATACGATCATCTACTTTTGGGCATTTGGATTGTTTCCAGGTCTTACCAATTACAAATAGTGCTGCAATGAACATAGGAGTACAGGTGCTCTTTTGGATTGGTGTTTTTGTGTCCTCTGGGTAGATTCCTATGAGTGGGATTGCTGGATCATATGGTAGTTCCATTTCTAGTAGACTGAGGCACCTCCATACAGTCTTCCAAAATGGTTGGATTAGCTTGCATTCCCACCAGCAGTGTACTAGGGTTCCTTTTTCTCCACATCCTCGCCAGCATTTGTTGTTGGTTTGTTTTTTTTTTTTTTTGATGTATGCCATTCTTACTGGTGTAAGGTGGTACCTCGTTGTGGTCTTGATTTGCATTTCCCTGATTATGAGGGATGCTGAGCATTTTCTCATGTGCCTGTTGGCCATGTGTATGTCCTCTTTGGAGAAGTGTCTTTTAAGTTCTTCTGCCTGTTTTTTGATTGGGTTTATAACTTTATTTTTCTTGAGTCTTATGAGTTCTTCATATATCTTTGTGATCAAACCCTTGTCTGTTATGTGGAATGCAGAGATTTTTTCCCTTTCAGTGAGGTTTCTTTTTGTTCTGTGTAATGTTTCCTTTGCTGTACAGAAGCTTTTTATCTTGATGTAGTCCCACCTGTTTATCTTCTCTTTCATTTTTATTGCTTTGGGGGCCACCACCGCGAAGGCACTGTTGGGATATATGTCTTTCAGTGTTTTACCTATGTTTTCCTCTATATATTTTATGTTTCAGGTCTGACATTTAGATCTTTTATCAATTTTGAATTAATTTTCATACACGGTGTGAGATAGTGGTCCAATTTCATATTTTACATATGGTGGACCATATGTTAAATGCCAGCACCATTTATTGAATAAGCTGTCGGCCCCATTGCAGATTCTTTGCTCCTTTGTCAAAGACCAGTTGTCCATAGTTGTGTGGTTTTACTTCTGTGCTTTCTATATGGTTCCATTGGTCTGTGTGTCTGTCTTTATACCAGTACCAAGCTCTTTCAATTACTATTGCTTTGTAGTAGAAAGTCTATGATTGTGATACCTCCATTTTCTTTTCTTTTCTTTTTTTTTTTTTTAGTAGGGCTCTGGCTAATCGGGGTCTTTTGTGTCTCCATATAAATTTCATCAATATCTTTTCTAATTTCTTAGAGAATTTCATTGAGGTTTTATTGGTATTGTGTTGAATCTGTAAATTGCTTTTGGTATAATGACCATTTTGACAATGCTGATTCTTCCTATTTTGAACAGGGGATATCTTTCCATTTCTTAGTGTCCTCCTCTATTTCCTTTAACAGTGTTTTATAATTTTCTCTATACAGGTCTTTTGTTTCTTTTGTTAGGTTGATTCCTAGGTATTTGATTTTTTTGGCCTCAATCGTAAAAGGAATATTTTTCTGGATTTCTTTTTCTTTGATTGGTTGTTTGTGTATAGGAAGGCTACTGACTTTTGTGCATTTATTTTGTATCCTGCTACTTTACTAAATTGGTTAAATATTTTAATTAGCTTTTATGTAGAGGTTTTAGGATTTTCCAAGTATGTTATTATATCATCTGCAAATAATGATAATTTTACTTCCTCTTTTCTGATTTGTATTCCCTGTATGTCCTTTTCCTGTCTTATTACTCTGGCTAAGACTTCATTACCATGTTGAATAGCAGTGGAGAGATAGGTCACCCTTGTCTTGTTCCTGATCTTAAGGGGAATGCTTTCAGTTTTTCACTGTTGAGGATGATATTGGCTGTGGGTTTGTCATATATCGCTTTTACTATGTTGAGGAATGATCCTTTTATTCTGAGGGTTTCGAGAGCATTCATCATTAATAGGTGTTGGACTTTGTCAAATGCCTTTTCTGCACTGATTGATATGGTCATATGATTTTTGTTCTTCTTTTTGTTCAAACGGTGCATTTTGTTGATTGATTTCTGTATATTGAACCATCCTGGATTTCTGGTATAAATCCCACTTAATCGTGGTGAATTATCCTTTTAATGCATTGTTGGGTTCTGTTGGCAAGAATTTTGTTGAGGATTTTTGCATCCATGTTCAGTCCTGAAAGAAAACATTGATATAGTAGGAGTCTTCAACACCCCACTCTCACCAATGGACAGATAAACAAGACAGAAAAATAAATAAAGAGGCCAGAGCCCTCAATAAAGACCTGGAAACCATGAATCAAATGGACATCTTTAGAACTCTTCACCCAAAAATGTCCGAGTACACGTTTTTCTCAAATGCACATGGATCATACTCTGGAATTGATCACATACTGGGCCGTAAGAACTACATAAACAGATACAGCAAGATCAGAATCATCCCAACTATATTCACCGATCACAAAGGTACCAAATTAGAAGTAATCATGAAAAGAAAACAAGAAACCCACCCACATCATGGAGATTGAAACCTGCACTACTGGAAAAACAATGGATTATAGAGGAGATCACAGAGGAAATTTAAAAATACTTTGAACTGAATGACAATGAGGACACCCCACTCCAGAATGTATGGGGTGCGGCAAAAGCAGTTCTAAGAGGGAAGTTCATAGCAATCCAGGCTCACATCAACAAACAAAAAACTCAAAGAAACAATCTAATCTCACATCTCAATGACCTAGAAAAGGAGCAACAAAAGGATCCAAAAACCAGTAGAAGTAAAGAAATTATAAAAATTAAAGCAGAAATATGTGAAATAGAAATTAAAAAAAACAATCCAAAAGGTCAGTGAGACCAAAAGTTGGCTCTTTGAAAAAATAAACAAAATAGATAAACCCTTAGCCAGACTAACAAAGAATAAACAAGAGAAAACACAAATAAACAGGATCACAAATTAAAGAGGAGAAATTACAACAGACGCAAGCGATTAAAAGACTAATCAGACAATACTATGAACAGCTATATGCAAACAAGCTTAACAATTTAGAAGAAATGGACCAGTTCTTACAACGATATGACCATCCAAAGTTAAACAAAGAAGATACAGAACACTTAAACAGACCGATTACGAGTAGTGAAATTGAAGCAGTGATCAAAACACTCTCTAAAGAAAAAAGCCCAGGACCTGACGGCTTCACAAATGAATTCTACCAAACATTCAGAAATGAGCTAGTACCTATCTTATACAAAGTCTTTCAAAAAAATCGAGAAAGAAAGAACACTGCCAAATACGGTCTATGAAGCCAACATTACACTAATACCAAAACCAAACAAAGACAGCTCAAAAAAAGAGAACTACATTTTTTTTTTATTTTATACTCTACATTTTTATTCAATGGGATTGCAAAATCTCCCTCACCACCTCACGGGAAAGAATGATTCCTTTATTTCATACCTTGCACCCATATGTCCCCAGATGCTTCTTAGCTTTCCCACATCAGTGGTCCTTTAATTGACTCTGCTCCCTTTGCAAACATGTGTCTGGTCATTTGCCTGTCAATGAACTCTTGTTTTTATTTGAAATATGTCATTTCTTCAGCATGTTTTCTGACTACTTTTTGGCTCCACTCTTTTTTTTTAAACATACTTGAAAGCATATAGGATTTGGTGTCATTTACCCCAACATCCAATAAAGTCTTAATTATGCAACGTGATTGCTTTGAGAATTCTTTTTTTTTTAGTTTCTTTTATTTTTTTATTAATATAAAATATTTTAAAATTTACATACACTTGCCATCATTTGTAATCCCCATGTATTCCCCATCACCATCTCACCAGTGCACCATCACCTCAGTCCCTCGTGCTCCCGTCTGCCCTCCACCCTCTTTCTCCCCTCCCCACCAAGTGTCTCCAGTCTGTCCTTGTCTCCTCATTTTTGGTTTCTGTGTCTTTATTGCTGTTATTATTATTATTGTTGTTCTTATTCCTTTCCTTGATCCTCCTTTGGTT
>JAGFMF010011965.1:108591-119316 GCA_019455555.1 Galemys pyrenaicus | reverse complement strand
TATTGTAAAGAGTGCTGCTATAAACATAGGGGTGCAGGTATTCTTTTGAATCAGTGTATTTGTGTCTTTTGGGTATATTCCTAGGAGTGGGATTGCAAGCTCTTTTAATTACTATTGTTTGTAGTAAATTTAGAAGTCTAGGAGTGTGATACCTCTGTTCCCCTTCTTTTTAGTCAGGAGAGCTTTGGGTTTTTTTGTGTCTCCATATGAGTATCATCAGATTTTGGTCTATTGCCTTGAATGATGTCATTGAGATTTTTCTTGGAGTAGCATTTAATCTGTAAATTGCTTTGTAGGATGGCCATTTTAATAATGCTGATTCTTCATATCCATGAACAGGGGATGTCTCTCCATTTCTTCTATTTCTTTTAACAATGTTTTATAATTTTCTCTGAATAGGTCTTTTACTTCTTTAATGAGGTTTATTCCCAAGTATTTGATTTTTTTGGTTTCAGTTGTAAAAGGGATAGTTTTCTGGATTTCCTCTTCAGATTAGTTGTTTGTGTAATATGGCTACTGACTTTCATGCACTGATTTTGTATCCCACCACTTTGCTAAAGTGGTTGATTATTTTAATTAGATTTTCTGTGGAGCTTTTAGGGTTTTCTGAGTATATCATACCATCTGCAAATAGTGATAGTTTTACTTCTTCTTTCCCTATTTGGAGTCCTTGTATGTCTTTTCCTGTCTTATTGCTCTGGCTAGGACTTCCAGTATTATATGAACAGCAGTGGTGAGAGTGGACATACTTGCCCTGTTCCTAATCTTAGAGGAAGTGCTTTCATGTCACCATTGAGGATAATATTGGTTATGGGCTTGTTGTATATAGCTTTTGGATTTTGAGGGCCTTCATCATGAATAGATGTTGAACTCTGTCTAATGCCTACTCTGCCTCTATTGATATGATCGTAGGTTTTTTATTCTTCTTTTTGTTGATGTGTTTTATTACATTGATTGATTTTTCTGATGTTGAACCATCCTTGTGCCCCTGGAATAAATCCACTTGATCAGGGTGTATTATCCTTTTGATACATGTTGAATTATGTTACCAAGGATTTTATTGAGGATTTTTGCATCAGTGTTCATTAGAGATATGGGCCTGCAGTTCTCTTTTTTGTGTGTTATCTTTAATTTGGTATTACTGTAATGTTCATTTTATAGAATGTATTCGGTAGTATTCCTTCTTTCTCAATATTTTGGAAGGGTTTGTGTAGGATAGGTACTAGTTCCTTTCTGAATGATTAGTAGAATTAATTTGTGAAGCCACTTGGTCCTGGGTTTTTGTTTTTGGGGAGTGTTTTGATTACTGTCTCGATTTCACTGTTTGTAATTGGACTGTTTTAAGTGTTCTATGACCTCTTTGTCTAGCTTTGCATGGTTGTGTTGTTCCAGGGACTTGTCCACCTCTTCTAGACTCTGTTAAGCCTGTTAGCATATAGATGTTCATAGTATTCCCTCATTATTCATGTAAATTCTACTGTTTTGGCTGTGATTTCTCCTGTTTTGTTTGTGATCCTATTTATTTGTTTTTTCTCCCATTTTTTCTTTGTATTTCTGGCTATAGGTTTATATAATTTGCTTAATTTTTCAAAGAACCAACATGTGGTTTCATTGATCTTTTGGGTTTTTGATTTGATTTCTGCTTTTTTTATTTTTAATTAGATTTATTCAATTATATTTTACATCATTTGTATTCCCCAGGGAGTTCCCACCACCATTTCACCCGTGTGCCATCACCTCAGCCCCTTGTGCTCATTCTACCCTCATCCCCATCTTTGCCCTCCTTCCCCTAACCACCACCCCATAGTCGCTTTAGTTTGTCTTTGACCTTTTGGTCTTGTTGAATTTTTTTGTTGTTGTTTGTTTGTTTGTTTTTGGTTGTTGATTTCTTGTTTAATTAAAAAATTTCTTTTCTTTATTTCTATATATTTAACCTCAATTTTGGTCACCATTTTCCACCACCATTTCACCAGTGCGCCAATTCCTCAGTCCCTTGTGCTCTTTGTGCCCTCAAACCATTTCCTCCCCACACCACATACGAAGTATTTTTGATTTGTCTTTGTCTTTTGTGTTTATTGTGTTTTTTTCATTATTATTCTTTTCCTTGGTCCCTTATTTGGCTCCCTTATATTTCTCCTAGGAGTGAAATCATCTGGTATTTTTCTTTTACCTTCTGACTTATTTTGCTGAGCATCATCCCTTCTAGCTCCATCCATGTTTCTACAAATGACTCTAGTTTATCTTTTTTGATTGCTGAGTAGTATTCTACTGCATGTATATACCACATCTTCTTGATCCTATCATCTGTTTTTGGGCATCTGGTTGTTTCCAGGTCTTACCTATTGTAAATAGTGCTGCAATAAACATTGGGGTGCAGGTATCTTTCAAATCAGTGTTTTTGTGTTCTCTGGGTATAGTTCTACAAGTGGGATTGCTGGATTATATAGTAGTTCCAATTTTAGGAGTTTGAGGAATCTTCACACTGCTTTCCATAGTGATTGGACCAGTCTGTATTCCTACAGAAGTGTAGTAGAGTTCCTTTTTCTCCACATAGTTTCTAACATCTTTTTTGCTAATATTTTTAATACGTGCTATTTTCACTGGTGTGGTGTGAGGTGGTATCTCATAGTGGTTTTGATTTGCATTTCTCTGATTACAAGAGATGTTGAGCATTTTTTCATATGCCTGTTGACCATTTGCATTTCCTCTTTGGAGACATGTCTTTTTAGCTCTTCTGTCCATTTTTTGACTGGATTGTTTAGTTCATTTTGTTTATTCTGTTCAGCTATTTGTAGCTCTGTGATGAGTCCCTTGTCAGCAGTGTTGTGTGCAAACATTTTCCCCTAATTGGTGGGGTGTCATTTTGTTTTGGTTAATGTGTATTTTGCTGTACAAATGCTTTTCAGTTTGATGTAGTCCCAGTTGTTTTCTTTTCCTTCACTCTTTGCTTTGGGTGCTGTGTCTTTAAAGATGTTACTGAGGTGCATGTCATGTAGAGTTTTCCCTACTTTTTCTTCCATATGTTTTATGGTTTCGGGTCTTATGTCTAAGTCCTTAATCTACTTTGAGTTGGTTTTGTGCATGGTGAAAGGAAGTATTCTAGTTTCACTCTTTTACATGTAGCAGTTCAGTTGGCCCAACACCATTTATTGAACAAGCTGTTTTTATTCCAATGTATATTATTTGCTCCTTTGCCAAAGATTAGTTGTTCATAAGCCTGTGGGTTTGTTTCTGGGCTTTCTATTTGATTCTGTGGGTCCATGTGTCTATTTTGTTCCTGTACCATGTGGTTTTTATTATTGTGGCTTTGTAGTATAGTTTGACGTCTGGAAGTGTGAGACCTCCATTCCCCTTATTTTTAGTCAGGAGAGCTTTGGCTATTTGAGGTTTTTTTGTGTCTCCATATGAATTTCATCATTTTTGTTCTATTTCTTTGAATAATGTCATTGAAATTTTTATTGGAATAGCATTGAATCTGTAGATTGCTTTTGGTAGGATGGCCATTTTGATGATGTTAATTTTTCAATTCATGAGCAAAGGATGTCTTTCCTTTTCTTTGTGTCATCTATTTTTTAGCAATGTTTCATAATTTTCTTGGTAGCAGTCCTTTACCTCTTTTGTTAGGTTTATTCCCAAGTATTTGATTTTTTTTGTTTCAGTTATAAAAGGAATAGTTTTCTTCATCTTCAGTTTGGTTGTTTGTATATGGGAAGACTACTGATTTATGTGTGTTGACTTTGTATCCTGTTACTTTGCTAAGCCGGCTGATTAGTTGATTAGGTTTTCTGTAAAGTTTTTGGGGTTCTCTATGTATATTATCATATCATCTGCAAATAGAGAGTTTTACTTTTTCTTTCCCTGTTTGGATTCCTGTGTGCCTTTTTCTTGTCTTATATCTCTGGTTAGGACTTCCAGTATTATAATCAAGAGCAGTGGTGAGAATGGGCATACTTGTCTTTTTCCTGATCTTAAAGGGAATGCTTTGAATTTTTCACCATTGAGAATAATATTGGCTGTGGGTTTGGTGTATATAGCTTTTATCATTGTGAGATATGTTCCTTCTATTCCAAGGTTTTGAGGGTCTTCATCACGAATGGGTGTTGAACTTTGTTGAATGCCTTCTCTGTATCAATTAATATGATCATACATTTTTTATTTCTTCATACATTTTATTCTTTGTTGATGTGTTGGAGTACATTGGTTGATTTAAAAAAATTGGAAAAGATGGGACAACACCAAACACATTTTTTGAAGCTGACATTACACTAATACCAAAACTGAATAAGGACAACTCAAAAAGTAAATGATAGGCCAATCTCTCTAATGAACACTGATGCAAAAATACTCAACAAAATCTTAGCTAACAATTCAACAATGCATCAATAATTTAATTCACCATGACCAAGTAAGATTTATTCCAGGGACACAAGGTGCTTCAATGTCCGAAAATCAATAAATGTAACACTACACATCAACAAAAAGAAAAATAAAAGCCATAGGACCATACCATTAGATGATGAGAAAGTATTCAACAAATTTCAGCATCCATTTGTGATGTAGGCCCCTGAAATTGTCCCAATAGTAGGACCATGCCTTAAGATAATAAAGGATATCTATGACAAGCACATAGCCAATTTCATTCTCATTGGTGAAAGCTAAAAGCTTTTCCCTTATTTCTGCTTTAATTTTTATTATTTCCTTTCTTCTACTGCCTTTTGGATTCTTTTATTGTTCTTTTTCTAGTTCATTGAGGTGGGAGAGTAGGTTGTTTCTTTGAGATCTTTCTTGTTTTCTGATGTGGGCATGTATTGCTATGAACTTACCTCTTATTACTGACTTTGCTGCATCCCATACATTCTAGATTGGTGTCCTCATTGTCATTCAGTTCAAAGTATTTTTTCAATTTACTCTGTGATCTCCTCGATGATCCATTGTGTGTTTCTTCTCCAAGGAGTGGATGGGTTTCTTGTTTTCTTTTCACGCTTTATTTCTAGTTTGATACCTTTATGGTTAGAGAATATAGTTGGAATAATTTTGATCTTACTGCATCTGTTGATGTTATTCTCATGGCCCAATATGTGGTCAGTTCTGGAGAATGATCCGTGGGCACTAGAGAAAATGTGTACTCTGGATATTTTGGGTGCAGTGTCCTATAGATGTCTGTCAATCTCATGAGGTCTAGGTCTTTATTTAGGGCTCTATTATCTTTGTTTATTTTTTGTCTTATTAGTCAGTCCATTGGTGAGTGGGGTGTTGAAGTGTCCTTTATTTAATTATTTTATTTAATGTTTTCTTTCAGAGCTGATAATGATTGTCTGATATATTTTGTTGTGCCTTCATTTGGTGCATATATGTAGATGAATGTTATGTCTTCTTGATGTACTGTGCCCTTAGACATAATGTAGTGTCCATTTTTGCCTCTTTTTACCCTTTTTAGCTTGAAGTCTATTTTACCTGATATAAGTATAGCTGTTTCTGCTTTCTTTTTTGGTCCATTAGCTTGTAGGATGGTTTTCCAACATTTTACTTTCAGTCTATGTTTGTCTTTTGTGTTTAAATGTGTTTCCTGGGAACAGCAGAAGTCTTGATTTGGATTTTTAATCCAGCCTGTTACTCTGTGTCTTTTTATTGATGAGTTCAGTCCATTTACATTTAGAGTTAAAATTGTTATGCTGACATCTCTATTTGCCATTTTGTCTTTTTGTGCTTTGTTTTCCCTTGCTTTTATACTGTTTCAATTATTCATTCTTCTGTTGATTTTGGTTTTAGTACTTCTTGTAGTATTTTTTTGTAGTGGGGATTGGTCATGCTGAATTTCTGGAGATTCTGTTTGTCTGAGAAAGTCCATATTTTTTCTACATATATGAAGGAAAGCTTTGCAGGATGAAGTATTTGTGGTTGGCATTTGTTGTCTTGAAGTTTTTTGAATATGTCCCTCCATTCTCTCCTTGCCCATAGTGTTTTTTCTGAAAGGCTGATGTTAGTCTGATTGGTTTTCCTTTATAAGTGATCTGTTCTTCCCCATTGTCTGCTTCATTATTTTCTTATCTTGGATTCTTGGGAGCTTTACTAGTACTAGTGCGTGTCTTACTGTAGCTCTTTTTCTATTGTAGTAATTTGGAGTGCATCCTGCTTCTTGTATTTCTATTTTTGTCTCCCTCTTTAAGCTTGGAAAATTCTCTTTGATTATTTCCTTGAATAGGTTTTCATGTCTTTTATCTTTTCCCTCCTCCTCTGGGATTCCTATAACTCTTATATTTCCTGTCTTCAAGGTCTGAGAGAGTTCCTGAAAGTGTTTCTTCAATTTTTCCCTTGCACATCTCTTTCCTTTTCTAATTTTATTTTTTAAAAATTTCTGTATCTTCAAGAGTACTAATCCATTTCCTCTGTTCTGTTTTCATTGCTTTTCTCATTTTCCTGCATTTCTTTCATTTCCTTCTTTAAGGACTCATTTTCATTCTTCAGTTCATTAATTATTTTTATCATATCACCCTCTTTCTTTTCCTGTTCTTTAGTTTTTTAATCATGATGATTTTCAATTCTCTTTCTGGTAGGCTGAGCAGTTCTTCCATGTCATCATTGTTGAGTTTTGTATTTGGTTTTCTTTTTGTGGTGTGACTATCCCCTGAGGGCTTACCTGGTCGTTTATCTTTATTCTTCTTCCTGATGTCCGTTTTCTAATTTGTCCTACTCACTGGTGAAAGGTTTTGTTACAGGGCAACCCTAATATAAAATGGGTTCCCCACACTGGGTTCTCCTCCCGCGCGCTCAGAAGACTTAAAAGTCCCAACTCCAGGTACACGTGGCAAAAGTTATTAGCACGTTTTATTTTATGAAAGAAAGGGGAATAAAATAGTAATAACACCAAAGGAAAAAGAAAAGGATACAAATCCACAAATACTCTACCAGATCTAAGCAATGGCGCGTTGAGGGCTAGCTCCGAGTCAAATGAGTGGCTCCGAAGGAAGGGGGTCTGGCTCCTCCGTAAGAGAGAGGCCGTGTCCCAGCCTCACCTCGGTTTCATAGCCAGCCTGGCTGCTTAACTCCACCCTCAGGTCCCAGTAATCCACTCTTCGATAATCATCTTATCGGATTTGTGGTTCTGGAACACTGATGGTCTGGAGTGGGGGTTGGAGTCCACACACCCATAATCCATTTAGGACCACCTTTTTCTGGAACACTGATGGTCTGGAGTAGGGGTTGGAGTCCACACACCCATAATCCATTTAGGACCACCTTTCCCCCTAACAGTTTCAGCACAGTTAGAAGACAGAGAGCCAGGCCAAATGGGAACTTTACTGTGCTTCTGGGTGAGGTTTACTCACCCCCACAGGATGGATGTCAGTGAAGTCGCACTCTGGTTGAGCAGGGAAGGAGTTTTTATAGGTTTTAGGGTGAGGTTTGGGGTAGAATATGAGAACTAAATATGAGAAACTGAAAGATGGAGGTCATCAAAAGGTTCCATCTCGTGGTTGGAAAATATGTTTGATACTGAAAAGCAGGTTTTCAGGCCTAGTCTTCCAGGAAGGAATGGACCCCATGCTGCAGTGGCAGTGCTGAGTCCCAGTCACTAGGCCACCATGGGTTGGTGTCTCATGAAGCTGCAGAAGGAACTCTGTAGACTTGTTACAGGGCAACCCTAATATAAAATGGGTCCCCCTCACTGGGTCCTCCACTCGCGCCCTCAGAAGACTTTTAAAAAAGTCCCAACTCCAGGTACACGTGGCAAAAGTTATTAGCACATTTTATTTTATGAAAGAAGGGGAATAAAATAGTAATAATGCCAAGAGAGAAAAAGAGAGGGATACAAATCCACAAATACTCTACCAGATCTAAGCAATGGCGCGTTGAGAGCTGGCTCCGAGTTGAATGAGATGGCTCTGAAGGAAGAGAGATGTCTCCCGAAGGAAAGGGTCTGGCTCCTCAGTAAGAGAGCGAGCCCAAGGCTCACCTCTGGTTTTATAGCCAGCCTGGCTGCTTAACTCCACCCTCAGGTCCCAGTGATCCACTCTTGGATAATCACCTTATCGGATCTGTGGTTCTGGAACACTGATGGTCTGGAGTGGGGGTTGGAGTCCACACACCCATAATCCATTCAGGACTACCTTTCCCCCTAACAGACTCAGGCAAGCAGGCAAGGAGAGGAAGATTTGTTTAGAAAAATTAGAAGTTTATTGAGAAGGAAAAGAACAGAAATAAGGTGGGACTCCCAGGCCAGTGGAACCAGGCCAGGGAGGGGTGAGGGAGCAGAAGTGGCATTGAACTTCAGGGAATATATACTTTCTTTCCCTAGTCACTCCAAAGCTCCACTTTGGATTGGTTTGTTTCTAGGCGATTAGTTGTTTGTGATTGGTTGTTTCTAGGTGGTCTCACTCACTCTGCCATATTACATCCCATATCACTCCTTTGTTCTTGAAATGTCCCTTTTCCCTTACTAGTTCCCTTTGGAATTTTGTCCCATCTCTGGATCTTCCCTTATCTCTCTTGCCATCCTTATCTCCAAAACTTAGTTCTTCTGAGGCCCTACCTCCCTTCTCCCTAAACTTCCTAGTCATTCCTAACTTGCCCTTGCCTGACCGAGGCCTCATGTTGACATCAGACATTGTGGTCAGAAGATGTTTACTTGGGTGGTGACTCCTTGTGCCCCTTCACTGGTCTTTCAGCTGGGACACTGTGTTGCTGTTATTGGCAGGCATCTCTCAGGAAGTTCCTTCTGGGATATCGGTAGCTGGTAATCAGTTGTGTTCAGTAGTACTCTGTTGAAACCTCTCAGAGGTGTGGTGTTTTGGGTATGTTTGTGAGTTCTGTTCCTGATATTCCTCACTGTTTATATTTCCTCTGCTTCGGGTGGTAGGTGGTCAGGTCCCTACTTTGGATTGTGGCTGGGAGCTGCAAGGCTTCAGAGGTGGGTGCCGCCCTTTTTTGGCTTGGATGTTTAGACTTGTGCTTTTAGGGCCTCATCAGTGGGGAGCCCTTGCCCTGCTTGGGCTTTTGCTGTTATGGCTGGAGGCTGCTGGACCTGAGAGTTAGGTGTTGTCCTGCTCAGGGTTCAGCCTCTGTGGCTGGAGGCTGCAGAGTTTTGGCAGCGGTCAGGGAATTGGCTGTCTTGGGCTCTGGCTTTGGTCTTCTGGCCTCAGGGGTGGAAGCTGGCTGCTCACTTTCCTACACTTCGGCTAGGGCAGTCAGGTTTTGGAATTGTGTATTGTCTTGTTCCCTTGGACTCCAGGAGCTTCTGCTCTATGCTGCTGGTTGGGGATGGGTGTCATTCAGTTTCCTCAGTCTCCAGCTGCCCTAGTGGTAAGCTGGGCATCCTTAATATCCAGCTGCCTCAGTTGTGAGCCACTGGTGGTGGGTGTGGCCTGCTTCTTCACCTTCCTGCCACTTAGCCTTGTGGGCTAGGCTGGGTGAGAAAGTTTTTTTTAGACACAGACCACAATCAGATGTCTCCTTGGCTGGGCTTGCTGGTCCCTGCAACATGAGAAACTGGTATCTAATGTTGCTGCCAGGTAAGTAAATGATAACAATAACAATAGACAATTGAGGCTATTTAGGAAGTCCTGTTCAAATATACTCTGTTCTTTGCTTGATTTCTGGCTTGTTTTTCTATAGTCTCTAGATAGGAAAGCAGGGAAGAAATTTTAAGAGGGGTGTTTGTTTTTTTTTTAAAGATTTATTTATACATACAAGAGCAGGGGTACAGGCCAGAGTTGCAGGAGGTGAAAGACAGAGTGGGGAGCAGAATAGACAGACTGACTGAAACACACTGCCAAGGGCAGCAGTGGATAAGGCAGGAGAGGTCTGCTGCTCCATGTGGGTCCCCTCCCTGGCTGGCGGCAGGGATAGAACTCGTGCTGTAGTGGCTGCGGTTTGCTTCATAGTGTGTTGCTTAACCCACTGTGCCACCAGGGAGGCCCAAGAGGGGTGTTTTTAATAGCTCAATTATATTACATTCTCAAAGGAGAAATTTGGCAAAACTTATTCCTTAGATAAAAGTCGGGACTTCATAGAGATTTCTTCTTTTACTACTTGTTTTTTCTTGAGAAAAACTGCTAGGATGTGTATATATATATATATATATATACACATATATATGTATATATATAAATAAATATATGTATATTCCTTAAGAATATCAGAATATCGTGTGTGTGTGTGTGTATGCATGTATTTTAAGTAATATCCTTATGTGATTTTGTAAATTGGAAAGTTCTAAGTTTTCAGGGCAGGGTGGTGGCATGATGGAAACCCAGGGAAGAGTTGATGTAATTCAAGTTTGAAACTGATCTGGATGCCTAGAAAGAAGCCAGTTTTTTATCTTAAGAATTTCAGCTGAATTAACAAGACCCATTCAGATTTTGAAAGGAAATGTGCTTTGCTTAAAGTCTACTGATTTAAATGTTAATGTCATCTAAAAATCAACTTGAAATTTGCAGTAGTATTTTACCAAATATATCAGTCAGTCATATGGTCTAGCTAAATTTTTTGGAAGAGTACATAAACCATTTCTCTGAAAACTCAAATATGCTAAGCAAACTATCCTTAATGATATAGGCTTTGTGCAGATCATGGAATGATTTGAAGGACAGTAACAGTGGATTAGGAAAAACTGGTGTCTGTGAGGTCAGTTTAATTCTGGTTTTCTTTTCTATGAAAATGGCCACACTTCCTATGTGATTCATAAAACATGATATTCTTAAAAGCTGGACTTCATTTGGAGGGTCCATT
>JAGFMF010011965.1:79607-92676 GCA_019455555.1 Galemys pyrenaicus | reverse complement strand
TGAGCACCAGAGACACCAATACCACCTGCCAGTGTACCCACCTCAGCAGCTTTGCTGTCCTCATGGCTTCCTACAGTGTGCAGGTGAGGGCCCTGAGGGGACTGGATTCAGTATCTGTTGCTATGTGGTAAGTTAATATACATAAGCTTTAAAAAAATACCCACATTTATTATTTCCCTGCTTCTGCTTGTCAGTGTCTGGCATGGTCTCACAAAGCTGAAATCACCTTTTCATCCAGGGATGCAATCTCATCTGAAACTTAGGGTCCTTCTTTTAACTCCCTGGTTGCTGGTAAAATTTAGCTCCTTATATGCATAGATCTGAGGTCCCCCTTTGCTGCTAGCTGTCAGCAGTGGGCCACACAGTTCCTGGGTTCCCCTGAATTCCTTTTCATGTGGTCTTCTCATTGGTCCTTTCACAGTATTTCAGTGTTCCTATTTAGAGGCCAGAGGGGATCTCCCACACATCAAAGCTCTCCAATTTTTTAATGGGGGAAAAATCGAAATCTTTTAAGGGTTCACTTAAAATTAAGTCAAGCATACCCAGGATAAACTCCCTCTTTTTTTCTAATGAAGGGCATACAATGATTCAATGGAAAATATCCAAAATATTGAGGAATGACACTATAATAGAATGAATTAGATGGAGATATGAGACATGTCATTAGAAAGGAGACCATTATGTTGTTAGTGTACAGCCTGAGAGGTACCTGGGACCCCCAAACCTCTAAAGCTTTTCTGTCATCTACTAAATATAGACAAAGCATATTCTTAGTGTAAAAGGACTTTAGTGGCTTAGAGTACATAAAGTAAAAAGAAAGAATAATAGTTTCCTAATAAAACACCCAAAGTTACACCCCTTTGTGGATAAGTGTCCAACTAAACAGAGCTGGCCCAGAGGGGGCCACTGAGGACCAAACCTGCCACAAGTCTAAGGCACCTTCTGACAGGGAACCACAATAAAGAGGCAGAAGGAGCCAGCAAAGTCTGGGACAAATGGAGCAAAATCAAAGTACAAAAGCTAAAGGCTGCCATTGTAGCCTCCCCATGTGGTCTCTCACCTATGTCTCTTTCAAGCGTCTCTACATGCCTGATGCATGTCTGTCCTTCCATGTTCCCCCTGTCTGTGGTACAAGTTCAAAGCTGAGAAGCAAGTGTGTCCTTCTTCACATGTCTCTGTGCTCCACATACCTCTTCCCAGTCCTCATAGCTTCCCCTCACTGTTCAGCTCCACCCATCATTAGGTGGGGCAGGGAACCTGACACCTCCTTTTTTTATGGAGATTACACTGTTAGAATATCAATGTTCCTCAAAAGGGCAAAAGTTTACTAACAGTATAAGTAAATTCAGTAACTTGAAGGATACAAGATTAATCTATAAAATTGATGGTGTTTCTATATGCCAACAGTGAACTACCAGAAAGACAAACTAAAAAATTGTTGTTTATAATTGCATCAAAAAGAATCAAGTAATCAGGAATAAATTTAACAAGGTTGAGAGACCAGTGGTACAGGTATACAATGAAATCTATCAGAATTGAAGAAAGAAACTGAAGATAGAGCAAATAAATGGAAAGATTCCATCCGAATGAGCTAGAAGGATTAATGTTGTTAGTACGTCCATATTACTGAGGCAATCTACAGACTAACACCATCCCTATCAAAATTCCTTTTAAGGCTTTAAAAATTTCTGATTATATCAAGCCCACCCAGGCTAAACTCCCTCTCCCTTTTTCCAATGAAGGCCAATCAATGATTTAATGGAAAAATGCCTATAAGGAAACTCCAGTATAGAATGAATTAAGCGGCGATATGGCACGTGTCCATGATATGGCATTTTTTTGAGATATGGCATCTTTTAACAAAACTAGAAAGTAATCCTAAATTTTGATGGAACCACAATAAACCTGTCGAGGTCCCTGAGTTCAAACTATGTTACATAGATTTAGTGCTGGTGTGCAAAGGAAATAATCCCTTTGGGTTCATGTTGGCTGGTAAATAATCAAACAAGTATCAGACAGTCTGATAAGAAAAAAAAACACATAGCAGTTTAATAATATCTTGTGTACCAGCTGTGGTATACAGAGACACCCAGCCTGACTGAGTAACTCACCTAAATGATTTTAGATACCACCTCAAAAAGCTTAGCTAAGACAAGGAAGGTTGGGGGCAAGAAAGGGAAAATTCAGTTAAGGACTAGGAAAACAAAATAATACAGACTTAAATTCAGCCTTCTTCAGTGAAAGGTAACAAGGAGAGTAGATCTCCCTGGGTAATGTCCTTACAGAGAGAAATGTATAGATAAATAGCAAAAGCAACTTTCCCCAGGCTCAGGCCCCTTTCCATGAAATAACTTATACTCTTGTCAAAAAAGACATATTTTGGGTAGCAGATTTTTCCCTCCCCACTTCCCACTTTTGAAACTTCTCAAGAAGTTTGAAACTGAGCCACTTAGTTATCTTTTAGACTCAGTCTCTCAGTCCTGAAAATAGTTCATTCCAATTGAATAGTAACATCCAGTTTCTGGAAGCATTACTGTGCAAGTGTTACCTGCCCAAGTAACTATCCTGTAGCACTTAAGAATGACATGCGGTCTCTAGCCATGGCAGTGGATTTTGAAGATGATATTTACTGAAATGATAGTGTCACAGAAAGTTCTAGAAAGACCTAGGGTAAGTCACTTCCTTAGAGACAGCAGCCTCTCCCTTAGATAGACCACAAGGAGCCTAACAAAAGGGATGACATTATTGTACATGTGGGTGTGGGGGGTGTTTGGGAACAGCCTATGCAGCCACAGTAGGGGAACATGCTTCTTCCTACATCACATGTTCATAAAAAGGAGGAGAAGTCCTACCCAGAGGTGGAGGTCATAGTATTAAAATGAAGAGAAAGTCAGAGTGAGTTTAGGGTTCTTCTTAAAATACATGAGCCACCAACTGGTCTGTCATGGGCCAGCATCAGTTCTACTATGTCATCTCTGTACTGCTAAGACAATTGACTACAGTAAAGAAGTTTACTAAGACAAAGAGTATGTAGTGACTGGAAAGAACTCATTAAGCTATGATTTATATGCACTATTGTTAGTGTTCTTGTTCTAAGACTATATGCAAGGTGAAAGAAGCAAGCACATCCATTGTCACAAGCAATAAAAAGTACTTATATGGAAACAAAAAAAGAGGTAAATGTTTGAAGCAAACCACAAATTCAGTTGGGAGTCCTGAGGGAAGCCTGTCAAGAGAAGATAACTAGATTTTAGGAAGTTGAGGGATCTTCAGATAGGGTGATGGCCGACAGTGGTTTTCAGGTTTGTAATTCCATACCACCAGATATTTAGAAAAATAGTGATGGTCATTTTTAGCACAGCTATCTTGGTATTCTCTCTGAAGTTGAGAGGATTTTCCATTTCCATTTCCCTTATTATGGGCACCTTCAGCCAAACAGTTAGGGTCAAAAGTGGAGTGGCCAAGGCCCAAGAGCAGAGCTGCCAGGAGAAGGAATCCAAGTCAACCTCCTGGCAAGAAACACAAGCAAGAGGGTGCACAGGGCTCCTTGGACTGGGAGAAGAGGAGAGAACCAAAGTTCAAAATGTAGCACCTAAGCTGAACACAAGTCAACACAAGTCAAAACAGCAACCATCTTAGTCTCTCAAGACAGTGGGCTCCTGGCTCCCAGCAAAGCATGGAAGCTAGAAAAAGAGCCACAGGAGTGAAGGGACAGACGTGGGACCTGAGCAGAAGCAGGGTCTCTTCCCTACAAAGTGGGGAGCCTTGCTGAAGTAGGAGCAGTGGCAGCAGGTCCTGTGGAAGTGGAAGGCTTCCCCTGAGCATCTCCAGTTGTCTTTTATTTATTTATTTTATTTCTTTATATATATTTGACATCAGTTTTGCTCCCCAGGGATTTCCTACCACCATTTCACCAGTGCACCATCACCTCAGCCCCTTGTGCTCTTTCTGTCCTCCAACCATTCCCTCTCCCCTACCCACAAAGTATCCTAATTTGTCCTTGTCTTTTTGCTTTTGTTGTGTTTTTTTATTATTCTTTTTTTTCCTTGGTCCCCTATTTGGTTTCCTTATACTCCTCCTAGGAGTGAAACCATCTGGTATTTTTCTTTTGCCTTCTGACTTACTTCACTGATCAAAATCCCTTCTAGCTCCATCATGTTTCTATAAATGATTCCAGATTATCTTTTTTGATTGCTGAATAGTATTCCATTGTGTATATGTACCACAGCTTCCTGATCCACTCATCTGTTTTTGGGCATTTAGGTTGTGTTAGGTCTTACCTATTGTAAATAGTGCTGCAATAAATATAGTGGTGCAGGTATTCTTTTGAACCAGTGTTTTTATGTCTTTTGGGTATATTCCTAAGAGTGGGATTGCTGGCTCATATGGGAGTTCTATTTTTAGTAGTTTGTGGAACTGCCATACTGCTTTTCATAATGGTTCTACCAGCTTGCAACACACCAGCAGTGTAGTATAGTTCCTTTTTCTCCACATCCTCGCCAACATTTATTGTTGCTACTTTTTTGATATGTACCATTCTCACTGGTGTGAAGTGGTATCTCTAGTGGTTTTGATTTGCATTTCTCTGATTACAAGAGATGTTGAGCATTTTTTCATATGCCAGTTGGCCATTAGAATTTCCTCTTTGGAGAAATGTATTTTTAGCTGTTCTGCCCATTTTGTTTTGTTTTGGTAACATTGTTTTTTTACTTTTTTAATATAATTTTTTTAATTTACATATATTTGACATCAATTGTAATCCCCATGTATTCCCATTTTTGACTGGATTGTTTAATTTGTTTTTGTTTGGTCTGGTCAGCTCTTTGTGGATCTTTGAAATAAGTCCCTTGTCAGTAGTGTTGTGTGCAAAGTGTTTCTCCCAGTGGGTGGGTTGTCGCTTTGTTTTGGTTAGCGTATCTTTTGCTGTACAGAAGCTTTTTAGTTTGATGTAGTCCCAGCTGTTTATCTTCTCCTTCACTATCTTTGCTTTAGGTGTTGTATCTCCAAAGATGTCATTGATGTATATGTCATATAGGGTTTTGCCTACTTTTTCTTCTAGATATTTCATGGTTGCAGGTCTTATGTCTAAGTCCTTAACCCATTTTGAGTTGATTTTTGTGCATGGTGAAAGGCAGTATTCTAGTTTCATTCCTTTGCATGTAGCAGCTTAGTTTGCCCAGCGCTATTTATTGAACAAGCTGCCTTTGTTCCATTGCTTATTCTTTGCTCCTTTGTCAAAGATTAGTTGTTCATAGGTCTGTGGGTTTATTTCTGGACTTTCTATTCAGTTCCATTGGTCTGTGTGTTTGTTTTTGTTCCAATACCATGTAGTTTTTATGATTGTGGCTTTGTAGTATAGTTTGAAGTCTGAAGTGTGATACCTCCATTCTCTGTTTTTTTTAGTCAGGAGAGCTTTAGCTATCCGAGGACTTTTGTGTCTCCATGTGAATTTCATCAATATTTGTTCTATTTCATTAAAGAATGTCATCTAAATTTTTATTGGAATAGCATTTAATCTGGAAATTGCCTTTGATAGGATGGCCATTTTGATGACGTTAATTCTTCCAACCCATGAGCAAGAGATGACTTTTTCTTTCTTTGTGTCTTCTTATATCTTTTAGCAATGTTTTATAATTTTTTTGTAGAGGTCCTTCACCTCTTTTGTTAGATTTATTCCAAAGTATTTGACTTCTTTGGTTTCAATTATAAAAAGGATGTTTTTCTTGATTTCTTCTTCAGATTGGTTCTTTTTATAAAGGGAGGCTACTGATTTTGTGTGTTGATTTTGTATCCTGCTGCTTTGCTAAACTGACTGATTAGTTTGATTTGATTTTCTGTAGAATTTTTGGCATTCTCTATGTATATTGTCATATTGTCTGCAAATAGTGAAAGTTTTACTTCTTCTTTCCCTGTTTGGATTCCTTGTATGCCTTTTTCTTGTTTTATCGTTCTGGCTAGGTCTTCGAGTAATTTAGTATTGAAGAGCAGTGGTGAGAGACGTCATCTTTGTCTTGTCCCAGATCTTAAGGGGAAGGCTTTAAGGTTTTCACCATTGAGAATGATATTGCCTATGGGCTTGTCATATATGGCATTTACTATGTTATATATGATCCTTCTATCCTGAGAATTTCAAGGGCCTTCATCATAAATAAATGCTGAACTGTTTCGAATGCTATCTCAGCATCGATTGATATGATTATGTGGTTTTTATTCTTCTTTTTATTGATGTGATGGATTATGTTTATTGATATTCAGATGGTGAACAATCCTTGTGTTCCTGGAATAAATCCTTATTGGTCATAGTGGATTATCTTGTTGATGCATTGTTGGATTCTGTTGGCTAAGATTATACTGAGGCTTTTGCTTTGGTGTTCATTAGAGAGATTGATCATAGTTTTCTTTTGTTGTGTTGTCCTTGTTTGGTTTTGGTATTACTATAATGCTGGCTTCATAAAACATGTTTGGTAGTATCCCTTCTTTTCCAATTTTTTGAAAGTGTCTCTGTATGATAGGTACTAATTCATTTTGAATGCTTTGTAGAATTCATTTGTAAAGCCATCTGGTCCTGGACTTTCATTTTTGGGGAGGGTTTTGATTACTGTTTCAAATTCACTACTTGTAACTGGACTGTTTAAGTATTCTATATCTTCTTTATCTAACTTTGGGTGATAGTAAAGTTGTAGAAATTTCTCCATCTCTTCTAGGTTGCTTAATTATTTGCATAGCTTTTCATAATATCCCCTAATTATTGTTTTTGATTTCTGCTATGTCTGTCATGATTTGTCTTCTTTCATTTGTTATCCTATTTATTTGTGTGTTCTCTCATTTTTTTCTTTGTCATCCTGGCTAGGGATTTATCTATTTATTTATATTTTTGAAGATTGGTTTCATTGACCTTTTGGATATTTTCTTAACTTCTAATTCATTTATTTCTGCTTGATTTTTATTATTTCCTTTCTTCTACTGGCTTTTGGGTTTTTTTGTTGTTGTTCTTTTTCCAGTTCTTTAAGGTATGAGATTAGTTGTTTCTTTGTGTTCTTTCCTACTTCTTGATGTGTGCCTGTATTGCTATGTATTTTCCTCTTATAACTGCATTTGCTGTATCCCAATTATTCTGGAGAGTTGTGTCTTCATTATCGTTCACCTCAAGGTATTTTTTAATTTCTTCTTTGATCTCCTCATTGATCCAATGGTCTTCCAATAGTGCAGGTTTCAATCTCCACGTGTTGGTTGGTTGGGGGGGGGGGGATTCCTTGTTTTCTTTTCATGGTTTATTTCTAGCTTGATGGCTTCATGGTCAGAGAAGATAGTTGGTATGATTTAGATCTTAGTGTATATGTTGATGCTTGTCTTGTGTCCCAGTATGTGATCAATCCTGGAGAATGATCCCTGTGCACTTGAAAAAAATATATAATTAGATTTTTTGGGGGTGCAGTGCTCTATAAATGTCCATTAAGCCAATGAAGTCTAGATCCTTGTTTAAAGCAGTAGTCTTTGCTTATTATTTTGTCTCATTGAGCTATCCATTGGTGAGAGTGGTGTGTTGAAGTCTCCTACTACATATATATTTTCTTTAATATCTGTTTTCAAAGATGTTATTAGTTGTCTGATATATTTTGGTGTTCCTTCATTTGGTGAGTATATGTTGATGAGTGTTATGTCTTCTTGATTTATTATCCCCTTAATCATAATGTAATGACCGTCTATGTCTCTTTTAATCTTTTTTATTTTTAAGTCTATTTTATCTGAAATAATTAGTGCTGTTTCTGCCTTCTTTTTTGGTCCATTTGACTGTAGAATTGTTTTCCAGCCTTTTACTTTCAGTTTATGTTTGTCTTTTGTAGTTAAATGTGTTTTCTCTAGATAGCAAAAGGTTGGGTTTTGTTTTTTAATCCAGCCTGCTACTCTGTCCTTTTATTGATGACTTTAGTTCATTTACATTTACAGTTAAAACTGATACACTGGCATTTATCATTGCTCTTTTGTTTGCCTTTTGGTGTTTCTATTCTTTACCTTCTTTTATTCATTCTTCTGTTGGTTTTAGCTCTAAGGTTTCTTGTAGAATTTTTTGGAGTGGAGGTTTTATAGTAGTGAATTTCTGTAGACTTTGTCTGAGAAGGTTCTTATTTTTCTCTCAAAGAGGAAGAGAGCTTTGTAAGGTAGAATATTCTTTATTGAAATTTGTTGACTTGGAGTTTGTTAAATATGTCTCTCCATTCTCTTCTTGCCTTTTGTGTTTCTTTGGAGAAATCTGATATCAGCCTGATTGGTTTTCTTTTGTAGGTTATCTGTTTGTCCTTGTCATTTTCATTATTTTTCCCTTGTCCTGGATCTTTGGGAAAGTTCCTGTTATGTGTCTTGTTGTAGTTTTCCTTTCATTGTAGTAATGTTGCATTATTCTGGCTTTCATATATCTATTTTCATTTCCTTTTTCATGCTTGGGAAGTTCTCTTCAATTATCTACTTGAATAGGTTCTTGGAGCCTTTTTCTCTTTCTTCACCTTCTGGAATACCTATGACTCATATTTCCTTTCTTCGTGGTGTCAGATCATAATCAAAGTGTTTCTTCATTCTTTTTCATTTTTACTTCTCTTTCCTTGTCGTTTTTGGTTCTTTTTATGTCTGTGTCTTTGAGAGTACTGACTTGTTCTTCCATTTCTTCTTTTCAGTTTTCAAGGCTTTTCTCAGAATGTTTAGCTCCTCCAGTTCTCTCAATTCTCTTCATTTCTTTTTCTTTCCCTTTCCTCCATTTCCTTCATTTTCTTCTGTAGGGATTCTATCTCATTCCCCATTTCCTTGATTGTTCTCATCATGGCTTTTAGGAGTTCTTTGTCTGTTAAGTGTGCATATTCTTCTGTATCCATATTATCAGGTTCTGGGTGTTGACTTTCTTTCTGTGGTGTATTGATTCTGGAGAAGCCTGCTTGATCATTGGTATTTTCCTTCTTCCATTGCTAGCCTTCAGCTTTGAGTCTGTTGTGCCCTGGTACTGCTGGTACTGGTGGGTATGATTTCTGATTTGTCTTCCTGATGGTTAGGAATGTCAGTTATGCAAAACTTGATATAATTTAAATTACTTTCAAGATTCACCTGCTGAGTTATTTTCCTTGTTTGAGAAGAGTTGGAGAAGAGAGAGGATATGGTATCCTTTTTCTCAAAGAGTTCTTTTCTCACCCTGTTGCCAGTTTGTTTGTGTGTGGTGAAAAATAACAAGAAAAGCCAGTGCTTTCATATGGTTGTTGCTGCTGTTTTCCATCATGATGGCAAAGCTTCCCAGAAATCAAATTAAAGCAAAAATTTGGAAGTCTGTCATTTGGTTGATCAAAGGAAATTTTATGGAACCTCAGTTGAGCTCCTGAGACACTTCACAAAATATTCTCCCTTTCCTCCTGGGAAAGACATTAGGTGAATTTGTCCTATTTGGTTCACCTGGTGAAATAAATTGGAAAGGGAAGCTTTGTCACTTGTAAAAAAAAAAAAGTAAAACTTTGGCATGTACAAAAAATGTTAGCAGTGGTATAAATCTTTTCAGTACCTGATATGTATATAAATTATAAATTTTGATTGTTGCCCTGAGATGTTATATGCACCACTAGTTTGATATCAGCAGAAATTGTTTCTAGAGAAATATGAAGAAAAAAAGATTTCAACTGATCCCAATTGATGGGACTTTTGACAGTTAAAATTTCCTATAGAGAACTGAACAGACTGTTGGAGATAAACCTGATTCTTGATGTTTTGTTTCAAATAATACTAGTGATTTTTTTTTACATTTTTTTGTTTCAAAGATTTTTCCTGTTCTGAATGACCAGGATCTGAAGCAATGTTGCATTTTTCCAGCAAAGCTAACTTGTGTTTGTATTTTCTCTTCCCTTGATAGCAACACAGACAATTAATAATGGTAGTATTACTGGGCAACACTAATATAAAATGAGTTTCCCTGACTGGGTCCTCACCAGAGTGCTCAAAAGGCTTTTATAATAAGCCCCAACTGCAGGCACACAAGACAAAGGTTAATAAAGGGTTTTATTTTACAAAAGAAGGGGAAATAAAGTAGTAATGAACAAAGAGAAGAGAGGGATACAAATCTGTAAATATCCTACCAGATCCTCGGAGCTGGAACCCAACAGCGCATTGAGAGCTGGCTCCAAATCAAGGGAGATGGTTTCTAAAGAGAGCTCCCAAGGCTCACCTCTCTGGTTTTATACCCAGCCTGGCTGCTTAACTTCACTCTCAGGTCCCAGGGATCCACTCTTCAATAATCATCTGATCAGATTTGTGGTTCTGGAATATAGGTGGTCTGGAGTGGGGGTTGGAGTCCATAAACCTGTTAATAACTTTTGTCACGTGTACCTAAAGTTAAAACTTTTTTTAAAAGTCTTCTAAGTGCACGGGTAAAAATACCCAGTGAGGGGAACCCATTTTATATTAAAGTTGCCCTGTAACAATTTGTGTAATCCATTCAGGACTGCCTTTCCCCCTAACAGTGGTAATTTTACTACTCATGGCAGAGTTTATTTTTGCATAACTTCAATAGGGATTTTTTTTCTGCTTAACTTAGAGAGTTGGAAATGTATTTCATTGTATGCCTTTGACTGGAGTTCTTCCTGGAAGTTGAAGTAGAGCTGACCAAGACAAGGAGAAACTGTTGCTTTGTTTGTAGGGTTCCAGAGACCTACAAAGAATGTGACAAAGCTTGTATCTATTGGCAGGCCTGGACAACCAAGAAAAAAGTCCTGGTAACCTTGAGAAGAGGAAACCCCAGGTGGAGTCTGGTGAGACCAACTTTGTTCCCGAAGCCTACATGGACCAGATGCTATGAGTTCACGCTGCTCCTGTCTGGAGTATTCCAACAAAGTCAGCTAAAATTGCAGTTTGGTTATTCTGCCCTGTGATTTTATACAAAAATAGGTTTTCCATTTGCTGTTTGTTTTATCTACTTTATTTTCTTTCTTGCTTCTCTGTTTCTCTGCTTCATCAAATCTGGATTTAAACCCCTGTGCTCTCTGTGTCTTTCATCTTTTGTATTCTTCAGCTCTTTGACTTCTATTTTGAATTTTCTTCTATTTCTTTGTATTTTTTGGCATTCACACTTTGCTCAAACATTCTTCTTCTGAGGTTGATGAGTATCTTTATGACCATTACTGTGAAATCTCCATCAGGTGATTACTTGTCTACATTTCCTTAAGGCCATTGATTGTGGTTTTATCTGATTCTTTCATTTGAGAAGTGTTTGTCTGCTTCTCCATTCCGTTTGACTTTCAGTGACTCTGTATTGTTCACAACAGCCACTTCAGTGTCCTCTGTCTCTTGTTTGGTACAGCCTAGCAGTCCCCAGGATTTCAGGTCTCCATGTATGTCAGGGTCTGTCAATCAATGGCCGTCCCTTCTGTGGGCCATAGGCATCCAAGATTTGCAATTTGCTCCAATAAGCAGCAATTGAGTAAAGTAAGAAAACCCAATGTTTTAAGGAGCATAGGGGTCTTGGTTGCCCTTGGCTAAGCAATGTTGTGGTAAAAACGAATGCTAAGATGGGTGTGGTTCAGTCATGACTCAGCAAAGCTACAGTATAGTATATGTGTAAGTTGCCATGTGACCTTAGCGTTGGCTACTTGCACACAATAACTTAGTGTCCACTTGACCTCTTTGGATAATACAACAGGAAGTGTCACCTCTGCACAACCATGAACATGCCTACCTTCACCAACAACATGGAAGAGATGTTCTGCCTAGGGAATAGAATGTGAATTATACTTTTCTCTCAAGAAAAATCCATATAGATTTTAAGAAAATTGTATCATAGGTGGAGCTTGAGTGCACCTCCCTTGATGGAAACACTAAATATATTCTGAAGCCATTTACTTACAATATGTTACCTTTGGTCCCTGCCCCCTCAGCAGTTCCCTCTACTCAGTATATGAAATTTACCCATACACAGTGCCTTTGCTTTTCAAACTGCTACCTCTCTCTCTGGGTCCCAGAGGGAATGTTGAAGGAAGTGTCTCTCTTTCCCAGAGTTCCTTCATACCCCTGGACATATGTCCCTTTAGTTTTTAATGGCAGATATTTTAGTATGAAAGGGTCATCATCTCTCCAGTGCAGGTACTTTGCACTGGAGTAACCAGTGTTGGGCCCAAATCCCTTACAACTCAGAGAAAAGCTCAGCACTTGTAAAGTCCTTCCCTTCTGTGATTCACCATGCCAGGGATGGCTGATGTCTCTGCCTCTATTACCCTTGTTGCTATATCCTTTTTCTCTACTGATGAGGATGAAGTATTCAGCTAGTACTCAGTTCATTTTCAGAGGAAATTGCTCCAAAAGTAGTCATATATTTGGTGTTTCCATCAAAGGAGGTGCACTCAAGGTCTACCTATGATATACTTTCCTTAAAATCTATATGGATTTTTCTTATTTTTGAAAGCAAGGTATAATTAACATTCTATTCCCTAGGCAGAAGTAGCCATCCATCTATTTGATTCTAATTTTAATAGTCTTGGTTTTTGTAATACAACCATGCAAATCCATAGTTTCAAAAGTATGTATTCACAAAATTAGCTTTCTACAGGGGAAAAACTACTTGACATGGACATTTGGGATTTTATGAAGGGATAACTCTCTACTGAATCAATAACTAATTGATATATTTATTTCTGAAGCCATTTACTTACAATAATTTTCAAACACACAGAAAAATTAGAAAAATGATACAATAGGCAGTCATAATCCCCACATCTGCAATTAATATATTTGACACAGTGCCACTTAAAAAAATCTTACTTAATTCCTGAGCACACATGTATACATTTTCTTGCTAACATACAAAATAATTACAGATATCATGACACTTCATTTTCTTTTTTTTTGTTTGTTTTCCACTTCCTTTAATAATACACTTTCTATTCTTTATGGTTATTTTGTTTCTTTTCCATCTCACTGGATATTATAAAATAACAATTATTTTTTTTATTAATTATATTTGACATCATTTGTAGTCCCCAGGGAGTACCCACCACCATTTCACCCGTGCACCATCACCTCAGGCCCTTGTGCACCCTCTGGCCTCTTCCCC
>JAGFMF010011965.1:41806-52182 GCA_019455555.1 Galemys pyrenaicus | reverse complement strand
GTCAGCGCATGCTCCAGGCCAGCAAGCAGGTTAGTGGCCACACAGTGCTGCTCTGAGGGGGGCAGGGTCTCCAGGTCCCCGGGGTTCTCCAGCAGGTCATCCACCGCTTGTGTGAGGTCCTAGGGGAAGCAGACAGAGCCGGCGGGCCATGAGCCAGGGCAAGAACGGACTCTAGAGACTGTCTGACTGGTGGTGAAGGTGCTGGAGGATGGGATGGCCTGGGTCTTTGCCCCGGAATCCACTCAGAAGTCAGAGCTATTCCGAATGCCAAGGGTCATGTGACTCACAGTGAGAAGCAGCAAGAGGAGCCGGGACTGGTCAGTGTGTGCGTCTGACAGTGAGAACAAATTGCTGCCTACGATGCCCTCCACCCTGGGAGAGGGGGGACAGCAGAGAAGGTGCCATTGTGTAGGGGGCAGCCTTTTCCCATGCCAGAGTTTCTCAAGTGACTATGGGATACTCTACCTGGCCTCCACCTGGGTCCTGCACTTACCTGAATGGATTGCTGGGCTGATGTGAAGTTTCTGCCCAAACCCTGGAGTTTTTCGAAGAAGTGGAAGAGACTCTGAGGGGTGGGGGGATCAGAGAGCATCACCGTGAGTGGGGAAGCATGGGGCAAACAGGCAGCCCCAGTATGCTGGTGGGGGCTCCCACCTCCTGAACGCTGCTGGGGCCACGCACCTGGCTCTTGATGGCAGGAGGTGGGGTCCAGGTGGGGAAGGAGATCTCTGCAAGGGACAGAACAGTGGTTCTTTAGGGATGAGAGACGGGGTTTTGGTTTGGGCCTGGGGTCAGATCCAAACAGATACCTTCACAGACAGTGGTGTTCTGGTTATTCCGGTGTCCCGGTTTGGGCACCCAGCCCTGGCGGCAGCGGCACTTGTAAGAGCCCTGAGTGTTGACACAGTCAGTGGAGCTGTGACACTGGTGCTGCCTGGAGCTGCACTCGTCCACATCTGGAGACAAGAAGGGGTCAGGCCCCTGCCCTGTCCATGCCCCTCTCCTTCTTCCAGGCTAAGTGTCCCCACCCCCACTAGCTGAAGGTGATGCCATGGTGCCCACACATCCCCAAGTGGTGGCCTGGGGATCAGGGCTGGGTCGGGGCCCCACATGCCACAGCTGAGCCCCAAGCAGATGTACTGGCTGTGAGAAAACTGACACATCTTCATCTCAATTAAAAGGAAACTTGGTTCCTTTCCTAGGGTTTCCCACATATTTCACATTTAGTTTCTAAAGACTTTCATGCTGCTTGGCTTAAAAGGTATGGACTATGATCAGGTATGACTGCGATCAGGCATGGGCTGTGATCAGGTGTGGGTTATGATCAGGTGTGGGTTGTGATGAGGTGTGGTCTATGATCAGGTGTAGGCTGTGATCAGGGTGACTGTGATCAGGTGTGGACTGTGACCAAGTGTGATCTGTGATCACATGTGGGCTGTGATCAGGTGTGGGCTATGATCAGGTGTGACTGTGACCAGGGGTGGATGTGTTCAGGTGTGTGCTGTGACCAGGTGTGGGCTGTGACTAGGTGTGACTGTGATCAGGTGTGACAGTGATCAGATCCGGGCTGTGGTCCCAGGAAGGAGGACCGGGCTCCGCACCTTCGCAGACAGTGCTGTCTGGGCCATTGGGGGACCCAGGGACCGGCTTCCAGCCTCGGCGGCAGCGGCACTCATAGCCTCCCACGAAGTTGAGGCAGTGGGTGGTCTTGTGGCAGGGGCTCCGACCCCCAGCACATTCATTCACGTCTGGGGACAAACCAGAGTCAGCCTGCCCTCCAGTCACACCTTCATCCTTTCTGCCCTTCAAACTCCTCAGCATTCCCGCTCAGGAGCTTCCCACCCACATCTTCTCCAGCAGCCACTTAGCTGTCAGGGTACAACTCTGTGACGGCATCTTCCCTGTAAAAACCCCATGAGCTCAGCGCTGAAGGTGGGCAGGTGGTACAGTGGGCCGTGGTCCAGAGAAGCTGAGCTCCGCCTGTGGTGCAGGAGGACGTGGAGGGTGAGGGGACTTGTGAAGAGCTTCTAACCAGGATGATGTGACACTGAGAGCTGCTCTGTGTGGACACAGTGGGTGGGGCTGTGGCACCACAGTGGTCTCCCTCTTATTAGGCCAAAACCAGAGTCAGCCCTGCCCTGCCCAGGCCCCAACCCTGCCTGCACCGAGGACATTCCTGCCCTGAAAGTGCGGTCACCTTCTAGTGCCAGCAAGGGGCACAGAGCAAGTTCTCAATGATTCTGGGCAGAATCATTTAGGAAGAGTCCTAGGTAAAGAGGTAAGGAAGAGTCCTAGAGCCTCGGTGGCTTTTTATGTCTTTTATTGTGCCATTATATCAGAGGCGACCAGGAACATGGCAGGCAGAGGGGCCGGGGTCTAGGAGGCTGGCAGCCTCCTAGCCCCTGCACATCTTCACTCTCTGCGCTCTCCAGCCTCTCATCTGCTTCTACTGCTGCTATTCTTCTCTTGTTCCAGTGGCGCCCTAATGACCCTGCCCTTATAGGCCCATCTAAGCCCAGGTGCGCCCACTTGTGCATGCCCACTTAGGCGTGCATGCAGCACCACAGGTGTCCATCATCACACCAATGGCCAGAGGGCAGAAAAGCCTGATAACTTTTCCTCTGACCCTACATACCTCCTCTCTGCCAAAGCTGGTTTTGCAGCTTTTGTGGAGGCAGAAAACTGAGGCCAGGAGGGAAACATGGCCTCATGGGAGCTGGACTTCCTACTCATGCTTTTCACTGCTTCCTCCTTAGCCCTAGACTGAGGTTCCCCACTTCAGAGCCAGAAGGGATCCCTCCTCCAAAAGTGCTCAAATGTGACAAAGGATGAAGGGGCAAGGGCCAGGGGGTGTTCACAGGGGCAGAGTTCCACAAAGGAACTGTTACCGGGTGGCAGCCGGCAGGAGCAGTGGTATCTGGCTCCACTGTAAGTTAGTATGGCAGTCCTTCCTCAGAAACCTTTTATGTAGCAGTGTGCTGCCTGGATCATGGAATTGACCAATCGGGTGTGAGCCTTGGGTTGATTGACACCAGGACTCCGCCTATCAGCACAATTTATTGATGGCCTAACACGTCTTGTGAATTGCACTTCCTGAATTCTGGAACAGGCCAAAATGAACCAATCAGGTGCAGGAAAAATGGACCAAACAGGTGCAGAAAAATGGACTAATCAGACTGTTGGGGGGGACACCTTGAAAAGTGAATATAAGGCCGGTCGAAAGGAGCTTAGGTCGGATTGGCAAGCATTTGGAGAAAGAGCTGACGGGGATTAGAGGTTACCTGGAGGAGCAGACAGAGAAGCAGCAGCAGAGGAAGAAGAGCTCCTGCAGAGGAAGAGGAGAAGACAGCTCCAGCCTTCGAAGGAAGGAGGGAAGCCTCCAGCTGCCGCCCTCCGAGGAGAGAGACTGGGACTCGGTCCTGGCTGTGACACTGACTGCAAGGAGCACCAAAGGCCCTGGGCCTGGTGTCTCAAAGAGCTGTTTGTTGGTGGCATAAACCAACAACACACAAGAGCTGTAACACCGCGTGTTCACTGGAACACCGCCTCTGCAGGCCCATAGTAGGCCATTGCTACTGAACAGTGCTCCCTAGAACTGGTGACCAGTGGCTGCCAACGCTGATGCTGTCTGGATGAAGCAGCCAGCCTCTTGTGGATACGTAAGTGTTCTTGTTTCCCCTGTTTGTAAATAAACCCCATGACTGTTGTCCCTGTAGCCTGAGGTCCCTTGCAATTGTGCGCGTGGGTGAGAACCCATAGACAGTAACCTGTATCAGGCACTGTCCTCTGATAGGCTACAGCCCCTGTTGCTATAGCCCTGGATTTTGGTTTGTGGCCTTTTGACCTTTAAGGGATTTTTGGGGGACTCTCTGGCCTTGGGCCCTCCTCTGGCCCCTGTCTCAGTCAGAGCCTCTTCCCCCAACCCCCTGTTTCAGAACCTCAGGTCCACCTTGCTCTGCACCTCCCTGCTCTGTGCTGGGACAATCCAGGAAGGTGTATCTTTGGGCAGCATCCTGGACAGCCCTTGACACTGCAGGAACCTGAGCCTCTTCTCCCTCTTCTGCAGCAGGACCTCTCAGCTACTTCCCCAGCTCCAGGGAAGCCTCAGCATCCTCTAGGGCCTCTGCCTGTGCACAGCATCCAGTCCTTCATGTTGAGCTTAAAGCTGGGCTGGCACTTGAAGGTGTAACTTCCTTGAGTGTTGATGCAGATGCTGTGGCTTTTACATATTTTGGGTTTCTGCTTACATTCTTCCAGTCTGTAAGGGGATGGAAGGTGATAGGTGCCTCCAGCTGTGGGCAGTTTTCAGGGCTGCATATAAGCCATGTTTCCTGCAAAAGCGGCATCCAGAAGGCTCTCTGTCTTCTTAGCGGGTTGGTGTGTTTTCTTACTCAAGTGGAGCATTCTGTAGATGAAGGCGATGACCTAGATATGTTGTTGTCCAGGTATGTCAGGAAGTAGCCTGACTCCTCCCTTGGCAGTTCCCAGCAACACAAGGAAATTGCAGCCACCTGTGTCCCAGCCTGAGGATTTGGACAAAGACAGGGTGGCCCTTCCTGGGAAGGGAGTGGAGGGGATCTGCTGCATTCCCAATCGGGACCATCTTGAGGGTCAGTGATAACCTGTGTCTTACTTTCCCAAGATGCTGCACACTGACTGAGTTCTCGTTGAAATTCAGGTGACTCTGCAGGACAGTGCTCCTCCACACTAATTCTGAGAGAGACACCTGGACCAGGACCCTCAAGGGTTTGCAGGAAGAGGGAGGGAGAATGAAGAAGATGCCAGAGAGGCCAGGGACAGTGGGTGCCAGGCTAGGTGACAGTGGAGGCTGACATCCAGCCAGGCAACCTTGGGAGACAAAGATGCTTGTTGTGATCCTCACAGAAACTTTCCCTGGACTGGCAGGAAATGGTGAGATACACATTTGCGCAAGGCCAGTAGAGGGTGAGGACTGAGGGCTGCTGGACAGTAGGTGGAAGGCATCCTGTCTATCAGTCCTGGGTCTCCCACCAGGGAAGCAGACCTAAGGGTCGTGCTGATTGGGGTTCATTCTTCAGCTCCTGTCCCAAGTGGTCTGGACTAATATGAAGCCCGGCTGGCCTCCTCAGAGAGGGCTGGGACTATAGCATGATCCCTGATGATGCCCTCTCATGCCAGTGGAAAGATGGGGCCTCTTCCCATGCAGCTCTCACAGAGTGTGGGAGAAGGGTCCTCAGCACCTGCCCATAACCAACACAACATCCTCCTGGTCATCCAAGATGCTCACAGACTCATTAATTACAACTATTGTTGGAGGGCAGGGAAGGATCAGGGAAGAAACTTGCATGGAGAAATTAGACTGAAGCTGAGCAGCCAAGGAGTCAGGTCATGTGCCAGAGGCATCCTCTCTAGATGTGGCCTGTGTCTAATCTCCCCTCCCACATTTCTGGAAAGAGTTCCTTGTCTCATCATGCTCCAGGGGATCCTGCTGGGGCTAAGCCTCTAAATGTAAATGTGGGATCAGGTCTCACCTCAGCAGTCTCAGATGATGACAAAGGGGACAGATATTGCGCTAAGGAAAAAATTTGTGACATTCTTAAGCCTCTTAAATGCACCCCAATGTTTCTATTTATAAAATAAAACACCAGGATGGCAAGGGGAATGCTCCAAACTTGTGGAAGTGGCACTCCGTGAAGGGTTCTGAAACTGTGGGTTCAGAGAGGTGCTGGGACCAAGTAGTTGCCAGGATAGCCTCTGGATCAGGTGCCGTCTGGTGTGTGAGGAAAGTGGGGTGAGGGCCCTCAAATCTCATGGCAGAGGAGACAGAAGACTCGGGGTCACTCTTACCTTGACACGTGTTCTCACTCTCATTCTTAAACGTTGTTCCCCCAGACACAAGCTCATATCCGGGGACGCATGTGCAGTGGTATCTCCCCTCCGTGTTCTCGCACTCTGCAGATTTTCCACACGACACTCTCAGATGTGGTCCACACTCGTCAATGTCTGGAACACAACAGGTCAAAGGGTCACCACCCATGAGTTTCTACAGGGTAGACACCAAATCCAGTCTGAACCCATCATGGGGACTGGGCTGGACTCAGCTCCCAAGTAGCATCCTGAGGTTGGGCTTGGCTGGGATTGGGCCTGCTGATGGCTCTACTCATCTCTGCTCTCTGGAGAGGCCTGGGGACTCCTAGATTCAGACATTCTGCTGTGTCATGACAGGGGCTGGAAGGAGGCCTACATCCCCCTACCAGGTCTGTGGGGTAGACAGAGACACTGACTCAGGCTCCAGACCCTCCCCTGGGAGCTGTTTGCTCCTCAGGAATCTAGGGGCTGGTTCCACCAGGGGAGCAGTGACACTGAAGGCCGCCCTTAATGCTCAGTCAGTGGCGGGAGTCACAAGCGGGGCTCCCAGGGTCACTCACATCACTGATGCTGAGGACAGAAGCTGGTGGTCAGGCCCCTGCCCATTGCTGGCCTCTACCTCCCCCTACCCACAGTGATCCAAGCACCCCCACACTTCTCATCAGGAACTCCTACATTCCCCTTATCAGAATCCATCACGGATATGAAATGAGAAAGTAGCATGAAGCTTCTCCAACTGTGTAACTGGGGTTTTTTCTGGCATCTTATCTCTTCCTGTTCTCTAAATTTGTCAGCAGAGACTGTTACTAACCAGGCCACTTTTGAGTACCTTTGCAACTCAAGGAACAAGGACTTGACCCATTGACTAAAAACAACAACCTAATAAGGACCATAGACACAAGAATGAATCAAAACAGGGGACAGATCTTTGGTCCCATACATTTCAATTAGTAGTCAAAGACCTTAGAGCCTGAAAGGACTCAGGGGCAACTGGTCTCTCCTTGATCAGTTATCTTCGCTCACCTGCAGATTTCCCATATAAGTCCAAGCTGTGGGTGTCAGCACCAGGACAGGACAGGATGTGGGAGGGATCCACACCTCAGGGACTTATGTTCAGGATCACCTGGGTCATGGACTCCCTCCTCCCTTTTCACGTGGTTGTCAGGATAAGGTGGAGTTTAGTGGCGTTAGTTTAGGTAGGAGAATGGGGAATTCCTCAACCAGTAGGTGTTTCCTAGGATGCAGCTGGGATGCACTTACATTAGCTGCAGGATCTCCTGTCCACAGTCACCAACACACGTGAGCCACACACACGCACAGAGGAACATCGAGAATACCCCCAGGACATGGGCGAACTGGACTGTAGTCACAATATCTATTTTTCCCCTGAAAATTCATGTCCTCCAAATATGAAATAACACATGAATGGTTAGAAGATAAAGACAATGTAAAAAATAAAGCTAGAAAGTCACATGTAAATATCATATAAAAGCTGCTAGAATTTTTTCAGGATTTTCTTCCTCAAGGGAAAACAAGTTAACTTCAGAGCTTTCATAAAAATTTTAATCAGCTGTCTTGCAGTTCTTTACCACAGGTCTAACATATGGTTCTATGAGTAGAGCAAACCACATTTTTACTCTATGAGGCATTTCCAGTATGCAGATCTACAGCAAATATTTTTTTATGTGTCCCATCATACTAGTAACATTTTTCTTTACCAATAAATATGCAGCTAGACTATTTTGAGTTGTGAAGAATACTTCTTGGTGTAAAAACAACATAACTGTCCTTTCCCTGTTTTTTTTTTTAATTGTGGTAAAATGCATGTTACAAAGCTTACCATCCTGCTCATTTTTAAATAGTATAATTTACTTTGTGATCATGTGTTGCTGAAAAATAAAAAATCCTTTAGACTCAGCTCTAGGTTCTCCCACCTAATTACCACTGTGACTGAACAAGTCACTCAAACACCTTGATCCCAATTAGATCACTTCAGAAACGATGTTCATCCCCTTGCCTCATGGGGCTGCTGTGAGGTCTGAATTGGGAAACCATGGCAGGAATTCTCTGTGAAGTTGAGTTAGCTTAGAGTCTAATTTTCCAGGCCAGTGTTCCTCCTGTTGCCTCAATATTTCTCCCTTTGTTTATGTTATGAAAATAATAATAATAGTAGTAGCAGTAACAAAGGTAATAGTATAGTCTTCTTTGCCTGTTCTTTACTCAGGGAATTTTTTGATTAATTCATTAATTAATATTTTTACATCATTCTTCTTTTTGTACAATGCATGCTTTCACCTCTCAGGTATAGTCTCTGCAAAATTCCACCACCAATGAACCCAAGAATTGTCATCATAGTCCATTGTGTTCTTCCCTCCTATTTTGATCCATCTTTCTCTGCCTCCCTGCAGAATGTCTGTGATTTACAGTTGCCTGTAATTTGGGGATTTTATTTATTATTATTTTTTTCTGATCCTTTATTTGGTTTCCCTATATTCCTCCTATAATGAAACCATCCAATATTTTTCTTCTTCCTTCTGGTTTATTTCATTTCCATCCATGGTGCTGAAAGTGGCATGAGTATACCTTTTTTCGAATAGTATTTGCTGAGTAGTATTCCATTGTGTATATACACCACATCTTCTTGAGCCAGTCTATCTGTTTATGGGTATTAGATATGGGTTTTGATCCCTCTCCTTTTCCTTCCCCTGCAGAATGTCTCTGATTTATAGATACCTCTAATTTTGTTTTTTTTATTTATTATTATTTTTTTTCATGATCCCTTATTTGGTTCCCCTATGTTCCTCCCATAAGTGAAACCATCCAATATTTTTCTTTTTTCTTCTGGCTTATTTCACTGAGCTTAAACCCTTCCAGCTCCATTCATGTTGCTGCAAGTGGCGTGAGTTTATCTTTTTCAATTGCTGAATAGTATTCCATCATGTATATAGAACACATCTTCTTGATCAGTCCCTATTTATGGGTATTTGGGTTACACAGGTGTATTTTAAATCTCATTCCATCCATGGGGATCCCCACACACAAGGTACAGTCATCAATATTAGAAAGAGAGAGTAGAAAGAATTTCTCAAATGTCAGAGAGTCAGTGAGTGACAGAGTTGGACACTGGGTCAGCTCTGGTCACTCTGCCCACTCATCATGAACCTGACTTCCCATTTGCCTCTAATGCCCCTGCTCTGTGCCCTGTCTTCTATCCTTGACAATGTCCTTCTCTGTGACTATCAGGGCTGAGGCTCAGGAGACTACAAAATAATCCCCCACAATACCCATATGCTCCCCCAGCTTGCCCAAATCTCGTTACCGTCACAGTTCTCCGAGGGGTTGGTGATGATCTCTCCAGACAAAGAACTGAACCCCAGAAGGCAACGACAGGCGGTGGCATTGACACATTTGGAGTTCGGAGGGCACCACGGAGCACAGGCTGTGGCTGCAGGGGCTGCGAGGACAGACACTGTGATCAAAAGGTCCAAAGACTGTAGGACACCAGATCCCAGCTGAGATCAATGGGTAGAAGTGGGGAAAAGAGAAAAGGCTGACTGCCATTCAAAAAAAAAGAGCTTAGAAAACTGGGCATTTAAATATGAATATGCTGCTTCTCTCATCTCCAGAGGTCTAAGTCAGAGACTTGCAGACCAGCCTGCTTTCCCTACTTTGTTGTGAGACAACCCAGATCCCCAGATGCACTCCTCAGCCTATGTCACTAATGGGACTGGCTGGGCAGACTCACCTCTGGAGTTCAGAACTGAAGGCAACATCAGGAGCACTGACACCCCTAGGGTAGAAAGACATAGAAATGGCCAGGAGATGAGATGAGAATACAGCTTCATTTTCTTTTCTTTTTTTTTATTAATAATATTTGACATCATTTCTATTCCCCAGGGAGTACCCACCACCATTCCACCTGTGCACCATCCCTCCGTCCCTTGTGCTCTTTCTACCTTCATCCCCATCTTAGCCCTCCCCTCCAACCCCTCCCCACCATGGTCCCTTTGGTTTATCCCGGCTTTTTGGTCTTGTTGACTTTTTTGTTTGCTTTTGGTTATAATTGCCCATTTTCTTAAGCTTGTTCTTTGTTGTTGTTGTTGTTCTTTCATATTCCTCCTAATAGTGAAGCCATCCGATATTTTTCTCTTGCCTTCTAACTTGTTTCACTGAGTATAATTCCTTTTAGTTCCATCCATGTTTCTATAAATGTCCCTAGTTTCTCATTTTTGATTGCTGAATAATATTCCATTGTGTATATGTTCCACATCTTCTTGATTCAGTCATCTACTTTTGGGCTTTTGGGTTGTTTCCAGGTCTTACCAATTACAAATAGTGCTGCAATAAACATAGGGGTACAAAAGCTCTTTTGGATCAGTGTTTTTGTGTCCTTTGGATAGATTCCCAGGAGCAGGATTGCCAGATCATATTTAGTTCCATTTCTAGTAGACTGAGGAACCTCCATACGGCCTTCCATAATGGTTGGATTAGCTTGCATTCCCACCAGCAGTGTACCAGGGTTCCTTTTT
>JAGFMF010011963.1:11005-21701 GCA_019455555.1 Galemys pyrenaicus | reverse complement strand
TGGGGCAAGGCCAGAGGTGTAGGGGGTGAGAGGATTCACCACAGAGAGCCGGGAGCAGAACAGGCAGATCTACTGAAACACACTGCTGAGGGGAGCAGCAGGCACAGCAGGAGAGGTCTGCTGCGCCATGTGGGTACCCCCCTGGCCGGCCGCAGGGATCAAACTCCTGCTGCAGTGACTGCGGTTTGCTTCATAGTGCGCTGCTCAACCCACTGAGCCACCAGGGAGGCCATCTGATGATCTCTTTTCTCTTTTCCTGAGTGCTTGCATTTCTTCTGCTCCTGAATGCAGCTAATCCCTGTGCTCAGTTTTAGTCTCCCTTCCTCAATCTACAGTTCTCCTGAATGAGTCAGTCAACTCTGTTTTCCTTTTTCTACCAGTTACCCTTGAGCTTGGATCTCCTCCCCATTCCTATTATCAACTGCATCTAATATCTTCATAGATGCTAGTAGTAGCACCACTGTGTGTGTGTGACTATATACATTCACCTTCCTCTACATTACAGTCAGCAAGAGTTCAATCCATGGCCAGGGAGGTGACCCACATAGTGCAGCACACAGGGTGCAGCAGACCACTCCTGACTCACCCTCTGCTCCCCTCAGCAGTGTATTTCAGGCAATCTGCCTGTTCTGCTCCCTGCTCTGTATTCTGGTGACTCCTCTTACCCCCCACACCTCTGGCCTGTATCCTAGTTCTTATATGCATAAATAAATAAATCTTTTATTTTTAATTTTTTTAAAAAGATTTATTTATTTATGCATACAAGCACTGGGGTACAGGCCAGAGGTGTGGGGGGGTGAGAGGATTCACCACAGACAGAGCTGGGAGCAGAATAGGCAGATCAACGGAAGTACACTGCTGAGGGGAGCAGCAGGCACAGCAGGAGAGGTCTGCCACACCATGTGGGTCCCCTTTCTGGCTGGCAGCAGGGATCAAACTCATGCTGCAGTGGCTGCAGCTTGTTTCATAGTGCATTGCTTAACCCACTTTGCCACCAGGGAGGCCCTAAATAAATCTTTTAAAAGGACATTCTAAAACAAAGTACAAGAAGATGGTGTTAATTATCTAAGAACTTTTTCTATTGGCTCCCTGTGTGGTGACAGCCTTAGAGACCAGTGGGATGCTGCAGCCCAGCTCCAGCCTAAGGCCAGGTCCCCAAAGGATGGAATGGAATTGTTAGGGGGGAAAGTGGTCCTAAATAGATAATGGGTGTGTAAACTCCAACCCCCATTGCTAAAACAAAAAAAAAAAAACTTTAGTTAACTACCAGGCAAATAAAAAAATACCAGGCAGCTCTGTTAAATAATCCTAACGTGAAGCTGCAAATTTCTAATTCCTTAAATCCTGCCACACTACTTCCAAGCACTGTAAATAAACCTAAAAATAAAAATTTAATCCATAACTGTTTAAAAACAATTAACACATTATATGCCAACCAACCAAATACAACTAACCGGCCTCTTCCAAACGCAAAATAAAAACTATTTACAAATGGCAACGGCTTCATAAAGCAAGGCCACAGATGCGCAGGGTAAACTCAAAGCCAGCTCTCAACATGCCATTGCTTAGATCTGGTAGAGTATTTGTAAATTTATATCCCTTTCTTTTCCTTTAGTGTTATTACTATTTTATTCCCTTTCTTTCATAAAATAAAATGTACTAATAACTTTTGCCATGTGTACCTGGAGTTAAAACTTTAAAATTTTTTAAGCACGCAGGTAAAAAACCCAGTATAAAAAACCCATTTTAGGGCCTCCCTGGTGGCGCAGTGGGTTAAGCAACGCACTATGAAGCAAACCGCAGCCACTGCAGCACGAGTTCGATCCCTGCTGCCGACCAGGTGGGGGACCCACATGGTGCAGCAGACCTCTCCTGCTGTGCCCACTGCTCCCCTCAGCAGTGTACTTCTGTTGATCTGCCTGTTCTGCTCCCTGCTCTCTGTGGTGAATCCTCTCACCCGCCCCCCACACCTCTGGCCTGTACCCCAGTGCTTGTATGCATAAATAAATAAATCTTTAAAAAAAAAACCCATTTTATATTAAAGTTGCCCTGTAACAGAATGAGGGGGGTTCAGGGTTACGAAGCTCAAATGGGGTATGGTATGTGTCCTATTGAAAAGTTTCAGCAGGTCTTTATTTTATACATTAAGGAGAAAGGGGTGGGACTACATGAACACCTGCATTGATCTGGGAGTTAACAATGACTGTTTTTTTTTCAAGAGCAGTTTGGGGTCTTGTGACCTTGAGCCAGGATAGATGACATAGGTGATTACAAAATGAAGTCAGCATCTTTCCACTAGTGTTAGAGTTATTATGATTGGTTGATTTATATTTTATTATGGCAGGTATACTAGTTTTATGCAATCACAACTAATTTTTCTATTTTCACTCTGAGCATAAGATGAATTATTAGTCTAAGGTCAAATTGATGTCAGCATTCTGCTGCAGGCCTGCAGGAAGAGGGAGGTACCCAAATCAACATCTGAATAGTATCTGTACCCTTGCATTTGGCTTTCAACAGGAATCATTGGTTTCCTTGTGTCTTAGATTTAGTTGATAATGTTCCTAAGGTATCTGAATCAAATATAACACAAAAGCAAAAAGGGGGAAGGGAGGAGGGATGCTGCAACCATTATCACCTGAGGAATGCAGAACCCACCTTCAGCAAAGGCAGAAATGCTAATCCTTTCACAATGGCCCAGTCTTGAAGGTCAGGCTTAGGTTCCTGAGGCTTGTAGCCCATAGTAAAATGTTTGAGCTTAAAAGTTCTAATAATCTAATTTTAGAATTTGTAAAATAACCACATTCCAATTGTATCTATTTTTACCTGGCTTTGTGGTATTGATTTTCTAGAATTTGTATTATAATATTAGTTGATCAATAGCACATCATCAAAATGGGCAGGAACCAATTATATTGTTTAATAAAACAGTCAATTATACAACCACCCCCAATGATGATATTCCAGCAAGAAGGTCCCCTCCCTGGCTGGTGGCTGAGATGGAACTCATGCTGCAGTGGCTGTGGTCTGCCTCATAGTGCGTTGCTTAACCCACTGCACCACCAGGGAGGCCCCTGGTGGTAGATTTTTTAAAAAAATTTTAATACATTGCACATAAGATCTCTTTTGCATCTCTCCTGTCACCTGTGACTTTGCAGGTGTTCCATTTTTTTAGACTTATTTTTTTTAGATTTATTTATTTAGCAAACAAGAGCTGGGATATAGGCCAGAGTCCTGGGAGGTAAGAGGATTCACCACAGTCAGATTAGGGAGCAGAACAGGCAGATTGACTGAAATCTCCTGCTGAGGGGAGCGGTGGGTGAGGCAGGAGAGGTCTGCTGCGCCATGTGGGTCTCCTCCCTGGCTGGGGATGAACTAGCACTGCTGTGCCAGGGATCTTTACAGTGCAGTGCTCAACCCACTGTGCCACCTGGGAAGCCTCCATTTTACTAAACTTTTCACTATGGCAAGCAGCCGTGGGAACTCTCCTGCCCACCTGTGACTATTCAGGTGCTTCTTTTGTCCTTTTCCTCATAAACCTGCCTCTTTAAAATATAGATAAAAAGCCTCATTTAGCTATTTTTGCATAGAGTGGTCTTTGGCATTCACTGTCTTCACAGTGTTATACAGCCATCACCACTTCCAGAGTTTCTCATTTCCCAATAAAATACTGTACTTGTTAAACACTAGCTCCCGGTGCCCTCTCCTACAGCCCTGCAGCTGCCAGTTTACTTTCTGCTGCAGTGAGTTTGATGACTCAGAACCTCACATATGATGTCCTATCTTTTTTTGGTAAATACTTTGTTTCATTTTATAAGGATTTAAGGTACATCTATATTCTAGTATGTGTTATTATTTAGTTCCTTTGTGAGACCCAGTAGTAGTCTTTCATGTGTATCTACCAGTTTTATTATCCATCAATGCATCACTGGGTGCTTGGGTTGATTTTGCTCTGGACTGTGATGATGAATGTGCATGCGTGACCTTGTGTGTGCAGATGTCTTTTCCAGTCCCTGCTCCCACTGCTAGTAGGTGACTCCTTGGGGTGCTGGGTCCTGCTGTAGGTCTGTGTTATTTTTCCCAAGATTCACCTTCCTGTCTCCCTGCTGCTGCATCACTTACATTTGCCCCACCATGCACAAGGGTTCTCGTTCTCAGTATCTGCCAATGCTTGTTCTTTTACATAATGTCCAGCCTAGTGAATATAAAATCCTATCTCTTGTACATTTGATACATTTTCTTTAGGGACCAGTGCTATTGAGCATTTTCATGTGTAGGGACCCGTTTGCTTATCTCATTTACAGAACTGTGTATTCCAGTCCTTTGCCCATTTCTGATGGACCATTATATGTTCACAGCACACCTGTGAGAATGTACATCAGTTTCCACTACACTTCCCAGCCCTCTACATGCACAGCACATACACATACACAAACACACATATATACCCTTTGCCATCATTGTGATTGCTCAACCAGAGTGTTTGCTGTAATTCATGACTCTATACTGAGACACCATTGTCACTCATTCCCTTAGTTTCTATTGTGATTCAGTCTTGGTGTTGTGCTTTATGGAGATACAGGAAATATTGCCGTGTCCACTCTTGTAGTTGCAGGGAATAATCTCACTGCCATAACAGTCACATGTTCCTCTACTCCTCTCTCTACCACTAGTGGTATTTTTGCTGTCTCCATGGTTTCTGTGTACTACAGTGCCATGCATTAGGTAGCATTTTCAAATGTGTTCATACAAGAGTCCATTATTTTCAAGCCTTGAAAGCTCATTTTTTGAGTTCTGATTGATGATTCCACTTTCTGGATAAAGCACACACAATTTACCCACAGAGGGATTTTTAAAAATTATTTATTTCTGCAAAAACAAACTGGGATACAGGCTAGAGGTGCAAGGAGGTGGTGAGAGGATTCACCAGTGACAGAGTGGGGAGCAGAACAGGTGGTCTAACTGAAAGACATTGCTGAGGGGAGCAGTGGGCGAGACAGAGATCCACATCACCACATGGGTCACCACCATGGCTGGAAATGATCTCCTGCTGCAGTGGCTGCACATAGCCCCACAGTGCTGTGCTTAACCCCTTGCACCACAAGGGAGACCCCCTCTGAAGGCAATTTTGTTACCTCCTCATGTGGGCAGTGGTCATAAGCTACTCTGTACCTCCACAGGCTGGTATTTGAATGGACATGAGTTATCTCATCTTTGAGTAAGTACCAGAATTACAGGTACTAAATCAAGTGTTTTTAATTTTTTTATTCACATTTTTATATTTTTTAAAGATTTATTTATTTATGCATACAAGCACTGGGGTACAGGCCAGAGGTGTGGGGGGGTGAGAGAATCCACCAGACAGAGTGGGGAGAAGAACAGGCAGATCAACCGAAACACACTGCTGAGGGGAGCAGCGGGTGAGGCAGGAGAGGTCTGCTCCGCCATGTGGGTCCCCTCCCCAGCCAGCAGCAGGGTTCAAACTTGTGCTGCAGTGGCTGTGGTTTGCTTCATAGTGCATTGCTTAACCCACTATGCCACCAGGGAGGGCCCTTATTCACATTTTTATTTATTATTTTTTAAGATATATTTATGCATACAAGCACTGGGGTACAGGCCAGAGGTGTGGGGGTGAGAGGATTCACCACAGAGAGCGGGGAGCAGAACAGGCAGATCAACAGAAGTACACTGCCGAGGGGAGCAGCGGGCACAGCAGGAGAGGTCTGCCGCACCATGTGGGTCCCCTCCCTGGCCAGCAGCAGGTATCGAACTCATGCTGCAGTGGCTGTGGTTTGCTTCATAGTGCATTGCTTAACCCACTGCACCACCAGGGAGGCCCCTTATTCACATTTTTAAAAACAGTATTAGGGAAAGTGAAGAAGGAGGCCCCTGCCTAGTCCCAGGCAGCAGGGTTGCTGTCAAAATGTTCTCCCTCTCCCCGATAGTCCAGCTCTATCCAGTCGGTGGTGGTGCTGGTCTGTCCAGTAACCTCAGGAAGTGAGTGTCCTCTGCCTCATGGAATTCTTGTTTTTTGGTGTTGTAGTCAAGTGGACAGCAGCTTATACTTGATTGGAAATGGGTAGGCCTAGAGGAGATGGTAGGAACTGTTGGACTTGGGGACTGTTTTGAAGATAAAGCCAACAGCACAACAGTCTGGCCATTGTGTCCCCAAAATAATCTTTTCACACCTCACTCATTTGCAAATCTCTTATTGAAAACACTATTGCAGGGAAATCTTATTAGGCATTTTGTTAACTTAATAAATTTTAAATATATTTTCATAGTTTGAGAGTGGAATTTTACAAATGTCCTGGTGATCATCATTTTTATATTTTCACCAGGTTGTTGTTTTCCAATTTTCTTTCTTTTTTAAAAAAGATATACTTTTATTTATGTATTAAAAACTGGTGTGTAGGCGAGAAGTGCAGGGGTAGTGTTTGTGAGAGGATTCACCAGAGACATTGGGGAGCAGAACAGGCAGAGCTACTGAAACACACTATTGAGGGTAGCAGCAGGCAAGATAGAAGAGGTCTACTGTGTCATGTGGGTCACCTCCCTGGCTGGGGATCCATCGGACTTGTTCTGCAGTGGATGTGGATGCTTCATAGAGGGGTGCTTAACCCCTTGCATCACCAGGGAGGTCCCTGAAGTCAAATTTCTTATCCCTGCTCATTATTTCCATCTTATTAGGCAGGTTTCTGCTCATCAGCCTTTGGGATGCAAAGTTACATGTCAGTTGAGGGCTCCCTGGAATCCCTGGTCATGCCCCCTGATGTGTTCTCATTATCTGCAGGGATTACCCCTCTGCTCTTGTTTAACTTTTTGCAGGGTTTTCAGTTTGAGTTCTTTACGTATTTGATTGACTGGACCCAGTGGTCCACACAGCTTTCCCTAGAGTTTGGACCAGTTTGTCTTCCCACCAGCAGAGTAGGAGAGTTCCTTTCTCTCTGCATGTATGACAACATGTATAGCTGCTAGTTTTTTAAATATGTGCCATTGTTACTTGTGTGAGGTGGAATCTCCTTTTGGTTTTGATTTGCATTTCCCTGATTACAAGTGTTGTTGAGCAATTTTTTAAAGATTTATTCATATATGCATACAAGAGCTGGGGTACAGGCCAGAATCCAGGGAGGTGAGAGGGTTCACCAGAGACAGAGTGGGGAGCAGAACAGGCAGACTGACTGAAACACACTGCTGAGGGGAGCAGTGGGCAAGGCAGGAGAGGTCTGCTGTGCCATGTGGGTCCTCTCCATGGCTGGAGGCAGGGATAAGATGCCTGCATCAATGGCTGCTGTTTGCTTCACAGTGTGTTACTTAACCCATTTCGCCACCAGGGAGACCTGAGCATTTTTTGATATGTCTGTTGGCCATTTGCATTTCTTCCTTGGAAAAGTGTCTTTTTAGCTCTTCTGCCCATTTTTGACTGAGTTTTTTAATTTTATTTTTGGTGAGCTCATTAACTCTTTAGATCTTTGTGATCTGTCCCTTTTCATTAGTTGTTGTGTTCAAAAATTTTCTCCCAGTCAGTGGTGTGTCTCTTCTTTTGGGTTCATGTCTCTTTTACTATATAGAAGCTTTTTAATTAGATGTAGTCCCAGCTATTTATCTTCCATTCACTTTCTTTGCTTTAGGTGATGAGTCTATAAGTATGTTTCTGAGATGTATGTCATGTAGTGTTTTCCCTATATTTTCCTCTGCATATTTTAGGGTTTCAGGACATATATCTAATTCTTTAATCCATTTGTGAGTTGGTTTTATGCATGTGAGAGGACGTAGTCTAGTTTCATTTTCCCATGCAGCAGTCCAGTTTTCCCAGCACCATTTGTTGAACACGCTGTCTTGGTTCCCTTGCATATTCTTTGTTCCTTTCTCAAAGATGATCAACTCCTTTTATAACCCTCATGTTTTTTTCTTTCTTTTTCCTGGTCAACTCTTTTCTTGGTTCAGTTATATGTATTGCTTGGCTTTATGTCATTTCTTTTTTTTTTTTCAAAGATTTATTTATGCATACAAGCACTGGGGTACAGACCAGAGGTGTGGGGGAGTGGGAGGATCCACCAGAGACAGAGTGAGGAACAGAATGGGCAGGTAGACTGAAATCCACCCCTAATTGGAGTAGGTGAGCAGAAGGGGTCTGCTGCACCCTGTAGGTCCCCTCCCTGCCAAGTGGCAGGGACCGAACTCGTGCTGCAATGGCTTTGGCTTGCCTCATCATGCCTTGATTAACCCACTGCGCCACCAGAGAGGCCCCACTTTATGTCATTTCATTAGTCATGTTGGGAGTTTCTGTGTGTGTTAGTCATATAATATTTTTGTAATCTGCACGTTGACTTTTCCCTTTTAGAGTAGTTTTAGGTGTGATTTTCATTAGTTTTCCATAGAGGAATTGCTACTGTTCATGACCCATTTTACTTAGGTTTCTTCTGCTGTGTAGAGTATCCCAACACCTGGTGACTAAGACATAACTGAGCATCTTTGCTGTTCCTTGTCTCACTGTGTTGTTGGTGTCACTGTGGCTGTGTCAGGGATATTGAATTGTGTTAAGGGAAAAAATCCTCTGAATCCTTTTTTTTTAAGTTATTACAAATAACTAAATTTTGATTTGTGAGATATTTGGGTCTTTTTAAAGATTTATTTATTTATGCATATAAGCACTTGGTTAAAGGCCAGAGGTGTGTGGTGGTAAGAGAATCCACCAGACAGAGCAGGGCGCAGAACAGGCAGATGGACTGAAACACTGCTGAGGGCAGCAGCAGGCAGTTCAGGAGAGGTCTTCTGTGCCCTATGGGTCCCCTCCCTGGCTGGCGGAAGGGCTAAAACGTGCTGCAGTGGCTATGGTTTGCTTCATAGTGCGTTGCTCAACCCACTGTGCCACCACACAGGGCCTTGTGAGATATTTGTTTTGAGTCCACTCAATATATATGTGGATGTTAAATGACGTTCTACACAGGAAATGATAAGATGGAATTCATGTATAGATTTCTCTTTTTTTAAAGATTTATTTATTTATGCATACAAGCACTGGGGTACAGGGAGGTGAGAGAATCCACCAGTCAGAGCAAGGGACAGAACAGGCAGATGGACTGAAACATACTGCTGAGGGGAGCAGCGGGCCAGGCAGGAGAGTTCTGCCTGTGCCATGTGAGTCACCTACTGGCCGGCAGACAGGATCAAACTCGTGCTGCAGTGGCTGTAGTTTGCTTCATAGTGCATTGCTTGACCAACTGCACCACCATGGAGGGTCCCATGTATAGATTTCTTAAGATTGCGATGACCTAGTGTCTTTCCCAAAAGTCTAACATGCTATAATCTTTCTCTGTCTACAACAGTAAATCGTAGTCCCTTCCATTTTTCTACCTCTGAATACCTGTTGTTCTGGTCAAACACTTTATTCCGTATGATGATGAAAACTGTCAGTAATATTCTGGAGATCCCCACATTTCTATCCTCAGCTTAGAGGTTCTGATCTATGAGACACATGTCCAATTGAATGTGGATACCAAGATCTACCAGCTGGCCTTGGGACAGCACCTTAGGAAAACATTCCTTGTACCTTCAGCCAGGAAGTTTCTGCCAAGTTCTTGACTTCCCCCCTCTGTGTTAGAAGTGATGCCCCGCTCTGTGTTCTTGTGACTCTGTGAGGTGAACATCTCTTACTTCTGTTGATTTCCCTTTGTTGTTTGAACATTTGGTTAAGGATCTAGGTTTTATGTATTCTGACTTGGAGATACCAGACATAGAGGTCAAACGCAGAAAATACTGGCACAAATTTGTACGTGCCTTTAAAGTGTGATGAAGAGTATGATGACATAACCTTCTATCCTGGTGACTTTGCTCACACATCCCAGAGTCATGCGAGCTGACTGAATTTGCATCCAGAGTACTCTTACTGTCTGACTCACCTCTGTGCCCAGGACACTGCCGGGCAGCATGCTCTCTGCAGTTCAGATAAGAAGGCGTGCACTTCCTGTTTTCTCACATGGTGACTTCTGTGGTTGTCTCATCCTGATGATGCTGTTTTTAACAAAGTGCCCTCGGCCTTTAATGAAGTGTGACTTGGTAGTCCAACTGTTGGTGTTTCTTCTCTTGTCCCCAGACTGCAGTCAGCTTGCTGACTGACACAGCTCCTTTAGCACATTATTCCAGTGTGTTGCTATTATACCTGCTGGGCAGGTTATAAGCTCTTCCAGGAGCAGCTTTTACCCATCCTCTAATTCTTTTTAAGATTTACTTATGCATATAAGGACTGGGGTACAGACCAGAGGTTTGGGTGGTGAGAGGATTTAGCAGAGACAGAGTGGAGAGCAGAACAGGTGGATCTACTGAAATACACAAATGAGGGGAGCTTTGGATGAGACAGGAGAGGTCTGCTACACCACGTGGGTCAGATTCCTGGCCGGGGATCAAACCCCAGCTGCAGTGATGGCTGTGGGTAGCTTCATGGTGCTGCGACCCAACCATGTGCACAACCAGGGCAGCCTCTCATCCTTTTATTCTTAGCATCAAAGACACTTCCAAATTTATTAAGCAAGCTATGAAAGTACTTTTAGGAGTGAGTGGGTTAATCTAGAGGCGAGGCTATTTCTATTGATAGTTCTGTTCATATCACAATGTAAAATGAAATGGTGCATCCTCTATGAGATCAGTCACTCACAAGGGAAGGCACATTTACACCTCTTGCTGTGTTCCCAGGCTG
>JAGFMF010011961.1:4699666-4741847 GCA_019455555.1 Galemys pyrenaicus | reverse complement strand
GTTGATCTGCCTGTTCTGCTCCCCACTCTCTGTGGTGAATCCTCTCACCCCCCTACACCTCTGGCCTGTACCCCAGTGCTTGTATGCATAAATAAATAACTCTTTAAAAAAAAAAAGAAAACCTTCTTCTTTTTTTAAGATGTTATTTATTTATTTATTTAAAAAAGATTTATCATTTATGCATACAAGAACTGGGGTACAGGCCAGAGATGTGGGGATGAGAGGATACACCAGAGACAGAGTGGGGAGCAGAATAGGCAGACTGACTGAAATACACTGCTGAGGGGAGCAGCGGGCAAGGCAGGAGAGGTCTGCCATGCCCTGTGGGTCCCCTCCCTGGCCAGTGGCAGGGATCGAACTCCTGCTGCAGTGGCTGCGGTTTGCTTTATAGTGCGTTGCTTAACCCACTGCGCCACCAGGGAGGTCCTAAGGTTTTATTTATTTATGCACACAAGAGCTGATGTGCATAATAGACCATATGTGCATGGTGGTGTGGGGGGGGGGGGTTGGTGGTGAGAAGATTCACCAGAGACAGAGTGGGGAGCAGAACTGGTAGATCAACTGAAATACACTGATGAGGGGAGCAGAGGGCGAGCAGGAGAGGTCTGCTGCGCCATGTGGGTCAAACTCTCACTGCAGTGGCTGCAGAAGCCCCACAGTGTGGCACTCAACCCCTTGTGCCACCAGGGAGGCCCTAGAGTGAAAACTTTCCCTGGGGCTCTGACCTGCCTGAGACAGATGGGCTGTCATTCCCAAGCATGCATGAATTGAAGTCTACCGCAGATTTAATAGTTTTAAAGTTTAAAAAAGAAATTCCAAAACTAATACAGAACTTTCACACCTCAGTGAGTCTTGAACGGAAGCTGGTGACCCACACAGCCACTGCCCAGCCGGGAACCACAGGTCCAAGCAGAGACGCAGGAAGGAGCTTCTTATCGGAAAAGCCCCAGAAAGTGCTTGGTGCCTTGAACCAGCCACTTGCGTCATCAGACTCGGAGAAGAGGAATCATTCTGCCTTTTGGGAGCCAAATCAACTAAGTGAACCCATCATGTCAGGTAAGGACTTGCAGATTCTCTACAAAGAGCTTCATTTTCTTTAGCAAAACCTGGCTCAAAATTAAGATTATATTGGCAAGACGTTAAAGGAATAACTTAAAAGGAAGAAGTTAAAGGGCCTCCCTGGGGGCATAGTGGGTTGAGCACCGCTCTGTGAAGCATCCGCAGCACAGGAGTGTGAGTTCGTTCCCCGGCCAGGGAGGGGACACACATGGCACAGCAGATCTCTCCTGCCTCTCCCACTGCTCCCCTCAGCAGTGTAGATCTGCCTGTTCTGCTCCCCACTCTGTCTCTGGTGAATCCTCTCACCTCCCGTGACTCTGACCTGTACTTCAGCTCTTGTATGCATAAATAAATAAATCTTCAAAAACAAAAAAAGAAAGAAAGAAGTTCAAGTTTGGTCAAAGAGAAAAATGCACCTGAAATTGCACTGATTATTTATAGTAAGGAACACCTACTTAGTAGATGCATTCAACCTGTATACATTCTCCAGAAGTACCAATACATGCATTGTAAAGAAATTAGGAAGCTTTAATACCCATAATTTATTTGGTTTTTGCATAGAAGAACTGGGGTGTAGGCCAAAGGTGCGGCAGGTGAGAGGATTCATCAGAGGAGGAATGGGGAGCAGAACAGGCAGATCTACTGAAACACACTGCTGAGGGGAGCCGTGGGCGAGGCAGGAGAGGTCTGCTGTGCCATGTGGGTCAGCCCCTTGGCTGGGCATGGAACTCAGGCTATAGTGGTGATTGCACTGAGACTTAACCCCAGGCTACTAGGGAGACCCCTGTGTTTTGTTTTGGTGAATTTTTAGAAAAGTTATGCCATACGAGGTTGTGGCTGAGATTTAAACCTTAGGTTGTACTGAAGTGAAGTAGTATGACCTCTAGATACTTACGGAAATCCTCTTCACACTGGGCAAGTAAGAGGTAAAGAAAATACTGTGTCGTCTTGAAATGGTTGCACATGCACTAATTTAGTGTTATGTCTCCGGTTCAACTAAATTTATGATTTTTATTTTTTAATAAAGCTAATAATATTTTAAAATACATTTTCCCTGAAGCAGTATTACAGGATTCTCTTGTAATAAATTTGGCTTCCACATTTATATTTGCATGATTAGAGGTCATACAGCGATAAACAATGAGATTTCTGAACGCTTTTGTGAATATCTTTTGGGGTCAAACTTTCATACATTTCACTGAAATAACTTGTCACTATTTAAAAAACTTTTTAAAAAATATTTATTTATTTATGCATACAAGAGCTGGGATACAGGCCAGAGTCCAGGGAGGTGAGAGGATTCACCAGAAACAGGCAGACTGACTGCAACACACTGCCGAGGGCAGCAGCGGGAGAGGCAGGAGAGGTCTGCTGCGCCATGTGGGTCCCTCCCTGGCTGGAGAGCGACTCCCTGGCTGGAGATCGAACTCGCGCTGCAGTGGCTGCGGATGCTTCACAGTGTGGTGCTCTACCCGCTGCGCCACCAGGGAGGCCCTTAAATAAGTTTTTGGGAAAACTCATTCTCCTACACAGAAGATGCAGCTTATTAAAAGAAAAGGCTTTAAGACGCCACCTTTTATTGAACACAACTTTTAATATTTTGGAATATCGCCTTCCAATCTTTCCTTTAGCCACATTGTAGGTTGTCAGCGCCCTACAGATTGTTCACAGAATAGTCCATGAAGGCGGTCTCTTTTGAAGGTCTGGGGAAGTCCGTTTCAGGCAGCTCTCCGCTGTCCTGCCCGATACTGCCACCTGCTGGGCCATTCGATGCTCAGCCCGCGCCTGCAGCTCGCATTCCCCGGTGGTTTTCTCTGTGGAGAAGAGTCACCCGCGAAATGGAGTTAGAGGAAACCGGGTGTTTGGGGCAGGGCGGGTGGAGAGTGGTTGGAGAGAACTGAGTTCTGGGAGGTCAGGCTGGATGAGCTCTGGCGGGGTCGCTGTGGCAGAATCTGAGTGAATCAGCTGGAGGCGAGTGAAGCCCAAGGGTCAGGTTCGTCTTGGCTCTGCCTGTAGAAACTCCTGGAAGTTGCTTCCTCCGACCTCATTTGTCTTATCACTTATCACGTAATAAGGGATTAAATCTGAGGACCCCAGGGCTCCCTCTAACACTGACTGTTTCAGGAACGCAAAGTAGCCCAGGACACACACACACCTTGAGAGACACACGCTCACACCCCTCCACAGACACACACACACACACACACACACACACCCTCACCCTCCATCAGCCCTTCTCTATGCTGGATGCTGCTGGGGCGTGTAGCTTTCTCTTCTGGGGAGAGAGCACCCCAATTATGGATCCTTTTGAAAATAGTGATCCAGGCAGCCACCGCCAGTTGAGGGAAGTTGGCACCCACTTTGAAAAGTATTTGCCTCTGCTTTTGTTCTTTTTGGTCTGATGCCTTTGAGTGAGGAGTGCTGCAGCCTCACAGGGCAGAGGGGACTGTGCAGTTAGTACTGAGAATACACTGCCTTTCCTGGTGATTGAACTCACCTGTGTTTACTGTAGAACACTTGAAAAATGCAGGCAAATACAAAGAAGAAAATTAAAATCATCTAGCAAAATTTACCACTAACATTTCTGGCAGTTTCCTTGCGTTGTTTTTATTTATACATGCACATATTTAGGGTAATATTTTCACAAAACTTTTATTTTTCAATTTAGGGGCGTTTTTATGTGTTATTAAATACCCACCCAAAGGACGATTTTTTTTAAAAATCCAGGTGAAAAGCGTGTAAAGAGAACTTTGGAAATGTGAGCAAGGGCCCTGGTGCCCGGTTTCTGGTTTCCGTTTAGACCACAACGGCTGAGCTTCAGGGTGAGGCTGCAGTGAGCAAGCGGCTGTCCCCTTGGAGGGGGGCGCAGGTGAGAGGAAATTCAGTTGTCACGGTGAAGATGATCACAGAGTGGTTTCAGGAAGGCATGGAGAGGGCAGCGGGCTCCCTTCCCTACTTCCTTCTTGGCAAACCCACACTCAGCCATCCCACAGTGCCTTCGAGCACTCTCGCTGTCCTGGGCATCTAGAGAGATGCTGGTCCTGGAAAAGTCCTCCTCTCCTTCACGTTTTCAATCTGAGAGTTCAGCCCCTGTAACAGGAATGACATAATTTTGTATTATTGAGGTCTACAGCTGGTTTATAAAGACTGCCTTATAACCTGACCCACTTAGGTCAGTCCGAAGGTTTGAAACAAAAGGACACGGTTAATTTTGTCTAGAAATTAGTTGAACACCTCCAGCATTCTCATAGGCCTAAAATGTTACCACAACTCAATACAAATAGATACCCCAAAAGCCATCTTTTCTTAATCTGTCCTTTCAACTAATCTTAGGAAGTTATAGAGGCTTCTTCAAGGCTGGCTAGTATAAACAATAGAAAAAAATGTACGAAGACAATGTCACTGTGTTTTGCAGCATGGAGGAGCTTGCAATATAAATCACATCGTCAGCATAAGTAGACACGTTGGCCAAGATGCTGGCTGTGGCCTGGTCAGGGGGTTCCCATCAGGAGCAGTGTCTCAAGAGCCCTCCTTCTCATTTTTGCAGACACGCAGTGTGGTCTGCCAGGGAATAGTGAGAAAGGACATTCTGTTGTCTGTTGGCAGGTGGTCATGGAAACTATAGCATATTCTGGAAGACAGGTCCAGATGGTAGCTGCTTTCCCAGATGGGCTTTCCGGCTTCCTTCCAGAACATCCCTGCGTGTTCCGTGACTATTGAAAGTGGAACTATTAATAAAATGACCCCCCACCCAGCTTTGGCTTTTCTCTCTGCATATGTAGCTATACATGGTAAACACAACACAGTAAGTCTTTCAAAAGAAAGAAAAGTTATTTTCCTAAGATATTAACTCTTCTGGAAGGATCATTACCAGGACACATTATCTGCAAAAGCAGGTGATGTAATTGTCTTGTTTTGTTGTGACGCCCACCCTAGTGGGAAGCAGTGACAAGACGTGTGGAAGTGTAGTGTTTCTCTAAGGCAGTCCATATGCTCAAGTCTAGGAAGAGAGGCAGGAAGTCTGGGAAATCACAGTGAATTCTTTCATGAAATGGAGAAAATAGAAGTTGACATTTCAAATAGTGAGAGAGTAGGGCAAATCACCCAGGAAATTCCAGAGTGCCTAGCAGTTATCTTCCAGATCTCCTGAGCACACTGCCCTCTCCCTAACACCTGGCCTCTCCCACCTCCTGCACCCTGGCTTCCTCTCCCAGGGAATGAGGGTGTTTTATAAAAAAATGCTTCTCAAATTTGAAACCAAAGATTCAAAATGAACTTTATAGGTTTTGAAATGAACCTACCTCCAAGGCAAGGTCCCCTTTCCAGGATCAGTTAATCTGTTTCTTTACTGTATCGTTTAGAAAGCTTTGTCTCAGGTGGGGGTGGGGGGAGGGGGACTGTGAATGCAGTTACTACTTCCCACTCATTTAGCCACTTTTATTGCTAACTCATTTATATTGATTTATTAAATTACACAGTCCGGAGAAGATCTGGAGAGTAAGGTAGGGTATGGGTGGCGGCACCCAAGGCAGTTGAGTGCATAAGGACAGGCATTGAGTTTAGTACATATTTTTTAAAGAGCATATTACAAAGGGCACTGGGAGTAACTGCATAGACAGTGACTGATCGAACAGAAGGAAACAGGTTACCACATCATTTGCATTTCAAAAATGCAAAATTTGCTTAAAAGGATGTTTTATAAAGACAATATTTTGGGGCCTCCCTGGTGTCACAAGAGGTTAAGGTGCAGCACTACGAAGTTATCTGCAGCCACTGTAGCATGAGTTCGATCCCTAGCCAGGGAGGGTCCCACATGGCGCAGCAGACCTTTCCTGCCTTGTCCACTGCTCCCCTTAGCAGTGTATTTCAGCCATTCTGCCTGTTCTGTTCCTCACTCTTGTCTCTAGTGAATTCTCTCACTCTACGCACCTCTGGCCTGTACCCCAGTTCTTTCTACCACTAGCTCTGGAGTAGTTGGGTTTGGCTCCTGTAGGGCTGCATGGTCCTCCATTATGACTTCTACGGTCCCTTCCTACACACACACACACACACTCAATATCACTATTTTGGTATAGGGTGAATATAATACAGACTGGATTCAATTTTCTATTCATTATTATTCTATTGTTTTGATTTTAAAAGAAATTACTTTTTTTAGAAAAAAGACAATATTTTGCTAAAATTTTAGTTTAAAAGTCAAGCTAAAACAATGACATTTTAGTGATTCAGCTAGTGCTGAGACTTTAACCCCTGTGCAACCAGGGGAGGCCCGCATTGTCCCCATTTTATGGATGAACAGAGAGGTTAAGAACTTAGACCACAACTCTCCTACCCACCTGGGACTATGCAGGTGTTTCTTTTTACAAACCTATTCCCTTTGCAAAACAGGAGCGGGGCAGCTCTCCTGCCCACCCGGGATTAAGCAGGTGCCTCTCTTCTTCTCCCCCCTAACAGAACGTTGGTGTATACAGCAAACCTCACTGTGTGCTCAGAGACTTTCTTTCTCAGCTGCAGAGGGGAATCATCTAAGGCTCCCCTAAGATCTGCTCATCTGGTACTTTCTGTTAGGACATTAGCAGCTCTGAAGGAAGGGATCCACTAGCTCTGGAGGAGTTGGGTTTGGCTCCTGTAGGGCTGCATGGTCCTTCATTATGACTTCTATGGGTCCCTTCCTACACACACACACACACACACAAACACACAAACACACAAACACACAATCACTATATTGGTTTAGGATGAATATAATACAGACTGAATTCAATTTTCTAGTCATTATTATTCTATTCATTGTTTTTATTTTAAAAGAAATTAAAAACCTTTTTGTGGGCCCCTAAAAGTACCCCAGGCCCTCTGCTTTGTGTCTGGTAGGCCGGCTCTGGCTTGTGATGGTCACAGACGCTCAGTCGTGCTCTGGGAACGGGTAGAAAGAATTTAAGTGGAAAACAAGGATTTTAGTGCATGAGCAAATGGACTTTGGAATAAAATCTACTTAAGAGGACACCCCAACTGTCCAAAGTGAAGGGTGCTTTGGAGGAAATGGAAGGTGATATGGGGAGCTTGAAAACCTGGGGCGTCTTGGGCAGACTGAGTCCAAAAGAGGAGCCCTCAGGGGCTTTTTCAGGCTTTATGCTCTCTGAGGGGCGGGCACACAGGCAGGGAGGCTGGGGTGCCAGGATCCAGGCAGGTAACCGAGCCTCCCAGCCCCCACCCCACGAATCTCTACGCGCTTTCTCTGGGCTCTCCACGGTGTTCTCCCCGCCCCACCCCCTCATCTCGGGGTCTCGCCTCTCCTGCAGGCACATCGCTTGTCCTCTCACCACTGCCTCTGGCTGGTGCGCAGCCCGCACTCCAGGTGTCCGCAGTCAGCACGCGCACGCCCCGCCCCGCACGCACGCCCGTAGCGAGCGCCGTCTAGTCCGGATTAATTCATTACCCCGCAGATGGGGCCGAGGCGGGTGGGGGGCGGACACCGCCGCGGTGAGGTGGACGGTGACAGAAGCCAGCCTGAGAGGTAAATGTGGTTCTCTAGCTTTGGGAGGCTGTGCTGTCGGCATCTCCCTGACGGTCTTGCTCAGTGTTTGTGGAGGGAAGCCCGAGTCACTGGCTCTCCTCAGGCACCTGCTCTCAGAGGAGCAAAGTAGCGAGCCTGCTGAGGCCGGCAGCGAGCCTCAGAGCCTCACAGGTGGAGTGGCTGGATGAGTAGGATGAGGAAGTCGAAGCAGAGAGGCCTAGGAGGAGGCTCCTGCCGTGCTCCACAGAGGGGTGGAGACCTGCGCGGTGGAGGTGGGGACAAGGAGAGGGCTGCGGTAGGGGGATTTCCAAGGGAATTGTGGAAAGCAGGGCTGAGGTGAGAAAGTGAAGTAACATGTCCGAGGCCTGTTTGTTTAAAGAAAAACCTTCTTTGAGTTTTGTGCTCTCCACAGTATGATCCAAGAGCACATGACTCTCCTACCCTTGGGGGGGGGGGGGGAGGAGGGAGATTCACCCCATTCTCCCACCAGTGGTTTCGTACTAGCCACACTCTGCTTTATTAATTGGTCACCCTATTACCTGGTATTTTAGTACTAGGCCTCTGTTTACTAGAGAAACAAATCCTGTCCATCCTAAAACAGTTTAAATAAAGTTGTATTTTCATGTTTGTTTCTTGAAGCTTCTGATGCACTTTCATTATGTTCCATTTGTCTTCTGCAGGTAGTGGTTCCTCAGAGAAGAACAGAAAAGAGGACAAATACATTTTTGAGTCAAAGAGTGATCAAGGAGGAAGGGAGCACCCAGCCCCAGAAGCAGGTAAGGCAAACCTTGGAAATTCATTGCAAAGTTTAAACATTTGTAGAACCATGTACCTTCCAGGGGAGGATGTTAGAGCTACAAGAGCTTAAGACAAGAGCTCTCACATATAGATGGGAAGAACTGGGTTCTTACTCCCTGCTCATACTTGGTCTTTGGGCTCTGGAGCTAGTACAGTATATCTGTGGACCTCCACTTCCTCTTCCATAGGGCTTTTTTCCCCCTGTCTTTCAAATTTTTATTCAAGGGTCATGACCTATGATGGATTTTAGATCTTGTTGAAAGCCACGTCCATGGACTGCACATGGTCCTCAAAAGCAGTGGTCTGCTCCTCCAGCATATCTGTTCCAACTTATCATCTTCAACCACACATTGTATCTGAAGTTTCTTAATTCCACACCCCACTGGAACTAGTTAGAAGAGCCCCAAACCAAGCCATCCGCTTGACTGCTTCTGCTGCCCTCCTCTAGTCTTGCCGTATCTGTCTCCTCGTCCCAAGGTTTCACATCTAGTAGGATGGAAGACTTTCAGTAGGTGCAGGTTTGGGGCTTCCTTTGACTCATACTAAGACAGTCTTAGCCGCTTAGCTTCTTTGCATTCCTCCTCCTGCTCATCAGATCCAAAAAAATCAATGTCATCATCTTTACTGTCTGCAGTTCTACTTCCTGTGGTGTCTTCCACATTAACAGGACCTCACTTGCCTAAAAATTTCTTCACTCCTGGCATATTTGCCTCTTTTGAAAGACTTGATGTGGTTGTACCAACGTAGGGCGTGGTACCGGTCAGCAGGTGGTGGGCCAGAAACTGCTTCAAATACTACCACATTGGCTTGTGAGGGCACATGCCCATAGAAGTAGCTTTTGCCCGATAGGTAATCTTTGAGCACCTGGAGGCCTGCGGGGCTTTTCAAGTCTCCAAAAACCCTGGTGTTGGCCGATAGCCAAGCAGCTCAGCAGTGGAGGCAAAGCTGAGCGCAGGCGGTAAGCCCCCAGCGCTGAGAGGGGAAAAGGCCATAGGGCTTTTTGATTGGACTAGATAATCGCTTAGTCCCTTCCCAGTGTGACTCTATGGAAAATACTCACTATGTTGTAGTTAAGAACATATGTTTAGAGTCAGATGCCAAGGTTTTATATCCTGGCTCCACCACTGAACTCTGTGGCCTTGGACCAATGATCTTATCTCTCTGGCTCTTAATAGCCTCATTAGTAAGCTGAAAATAATAACTACACCTGCCTCACAGAGTTGCCAGGGAGAACAAATGGGATAATAGAAAGCATTCAGCATGCGGCTTGGCTCGTACAGTGAATCGTGTAAATGATGGTTATTAGGACTGAGTTATTTATGGCACAAGAAGAAAGGTTCCTCAAGCACCCGGTTCCCTCTCCAAGTGCTCTAGGAACACACACAGACCACAGGAATGAGGAAAGGTGTAGGAGGTAGAGTGTCTACTTGATAAGTGGAAGAATTATTCCACAATCCCATAATTTGGGTTATGTTTAACTGAAAAGTAGGATGGATTATGTCAACAAACGTGTTGACACACTCATGTAGAAAGTCAGGTTTTAGTCTTAAATCCTACAAACTAATTAGTAAAAGATATAGGAGAACAAAATATGATTAAGTTATAGATTTAGACATTAAGGAAACTTTTGTTTTACCCTGGAGTATTCTCTATCTGGATGATATTAAATATAATTTTTAAATAGTAGATGATTAAACAAATCCAGATGTCAAGTACCTAGATGCTACCCAATCTTAGTCTGTCCCAAGGTATCTGAATAAAAAGGGCCTGTCCCCCACTGACATATAAGAGAAACCAGCCCCCCCGCCACTTCCCCAGTGATTCCAGAGAGCTTCAGCCCTACTGGCTCATGCCCACTCTCACTGCAAATTTTGCAGGTCGCTTCTAGTCACATGGACAGAATCTCCACTCATTCCCTTAGGAATACTTGGCTGGTTTCTGAGAAAACCATCATGATGAGGGGCTGGAAATTTTAAATCTCAAATTACCCAAAATATAAAACATTGAAGAGACATTGGCAACCGAGTATTGAAAAGTCAAGAAAAATTTTCAGGATTCCAGCAAGTACTTTATGGGAGACTTAATTTTCCTTGACATCGGTGCATTCAAGAGCAATCAGATCTGACAGTTCGGCAACAAACATCAACCTGACTTGGCGACAGTGTGTCCATTTTGTTGGCCCAAGACTTGGGGTCGGGATCTTCAGCCACAGCTCCCTTCCCTGTAGCTTCAGCACCGGTGCTGTTTTAAGTCACACATCTGTGGGGGCTGCCCCAACCCCCTTCCTGCCTGAGCAAGCAGCAGAGCACACTGTTGGGTTCCAAGTTTCTAAGAAATGGCTGTGGGCTCCTGGAGTTTCCTAGGGACTGACCAAAGTCTGTCTTTTTGTCTCCCTCCTTTGCAACAAATCCCTTTAATGTGGCTAGTAAGTAAAGCAAGGTGGCTGCACCTTCAGGCACTGAGCCCTTTCAACACTCCCTTCCTGTGAGAGTTGGGGGGTGTGGGGGACTAGGACGCACTTGTAGCTGTGAAGACCTGTCTACGTGGAGAAATACAACAGTGGTTTGCATCTTCCAGAGGGGTTGGGGTGTGCATACGAGCCAGCTCCATTAATCACATTCTTGACCACTGGTTTGTCACGGATTTCTATCCTTCACAATCCTCTCTGGAAATACCGGCCTTACCCAAAGCCTTGTTTGGTACCCAACAATCACCAACACGAGTTCCGTACCCCCTTCTGAGTCAGTACTGCCAGAATGGAAGAGACTTCTTGAGAGTCTTCTTCAGAAGTTTTCCCTGGGAGTCTACAGATTCCTCAAGGTTAAAACCCTTAGTATGGACATGTCTTCAAGAGGGAGCCAGCTACACCTGGGGCCAGTTTTAGGACAGAAGCTCAAAACTCGTAGAGTAAGCGCCCTCAGCTACCTGCTGCTGAACCTAAACACCCTTTGCACTGTAGCACTGACGAAACAGGTGTCCCTCTCTGCACGGGCAGTCTCGCCGGTCCTTGTTGCAGCCTCTTAACTCTTGAGATGTGCTTGTACATCTTCTGTTAGCTGCCAATGTTTTGTTGGGTTTGTTCGATTTTGGTTTTCTTGCAGTCTGAATCTGTCTACCTTATTGTTAAATACATGTCCACAGAGCCTCCCTGGTGGCCTGGGGGTTAAGTCAGCACCACTATCACTACAGCCTGAGTTCGATCCCCCACCAGGGAGCTCACCCACATGGCACAGCAGACCTCTCCTGTCTCACTCGCTGCTCCCCTCAGCAGTATATTTCAGCCAATCCACTTGTTCTGCTCCCCACTCTGTCTCTGGTGAATCCTCTCACCCCCTGTACCTCTGGCCTACACCCCAGTTCTATTAAAAAAAAAATGCACATGTAGCCCCCACCTACCCCAAGCTCCTTCTCTCTAAGAGTTTAGAGAACATTGTAAGTGTTCCTGTTCATCAGACTTTTTTTTTAAAGATTTATTTATTTATGCATACAAGCACTGGGGTACAGACCGGAGGTGTGGGGGGGTGAGAGGATTCACCACAGAAAGCGGGGAGCAGAACAGGCAGATCAACGGAAGTACACTGCTGAGGGAAGCAGCGGGCACAGCAGAAGAGGTCCACTGCGCCATATGGGTCCCCCGCCTGGCCGGCAGCAGGGATCGAACTCGTGCTGCAGTGGCTGCGTTTTGCTTCATAGTGCGTTGCTTAACCCACTGCGCCACCAGGGAGGCCCTCATCAGACTTTTAAAAGGCAGGACATGCGGTCAAAAGTCCCTTTCTCCATCTAAAGATAAACCCTTTAGTCCTCTGCCTGCCTGTCTCCCGAGAACTACACCCCCATGATTTTTTTGTATTCAGGTCTATCCCCCAGACTTGAGGTCATTCAAAGCAACCTCGTTTACCTCAGACCATGCTGTGCCAAGCGGCTCTGGAGCGGGGTGCTGGCTCCGCCACTGACCCTGCGAGTGGAGAGAAGCCACTGCCTTTGTCGACGGGGATAACAACGTACCAGCCTTCTCTGGCTGTGAGAATTAAATGGCGAAAGCCACAAAGCTTAGGGCAGTGCTGGGCTCTTCAGCGTTCGCTTGTGGTCTTTGGTTGCCAGCACTTAGCTCTGCGTGAGGCTTGAGGCTCTTAATGCAGAATGAATGACGGACAGTGGCTTAGAATTAGCTTATGCAATGAAAATTTTTGCCATAGTCCCATAAGCTGGCAAGACCCCTGCAGCTAATAATAGTTCACGCATAACATCTCAAGCCTGACTTGACTAGAGAGTAGATCAATCTACGACGAGGTTGCTGAGCTTGACAACTGAGACAGGAGCACGCCCAGTCATGTCTAGTCCTATAGGTCTCTAAGGGGGGTTTCCAGTCTGGGTGTTTGGGGACCAACCCCACAGGAAAGCAATAGGAATGATGAAAGAGAATTTTTTCCTCATTTACCCTTAGCCAAAATTACATCAGAATTACTTTTAGATTTATTTATTTATGCATATAAGAACTGGGGTGTAGGTCAGAGGTGAGGTGCAGGGTGTGAGAGGATTCATCAGAGACAGAGTAGGTTGCAGAACAGGCAGATCCACTGAAACACACTGCTGAGGGGAGCAGCGGGCCAGGCAGGAGAGGTCTGCTGCGCCATGTGGGTCCCCTCCCTGGCCGGCAGCAGGGATCGAACTCGTGCTGCAGTGGCTGCGGTTTGCTTCATAGTGCGTTGCTTAACCCACTGCGCCACCAGGGCGGGCCCCTGAATTAGTATGTTTTGAAGTTGGTTTTCAATAATGGTTCTGTCGGGGAAGAGGAAGAGTAGGTTCCCTAGATTTAGGAATGAAAACGTCTTAAAGCTCTAACCAGAACGAGAAATTAGGATATTAGCCTATACTTGTGTCGAGAGAACGAGCATGGACGAATTAGATGCGTCATTGTGACACATGAGCAGTTCCCGGGATCACGGTATCTGTAGAGTTGTCTACTAGTGCATGTCGGTGGTGTTAGCTAGAAGCGTGCCCTGACAGCAACATCTGCACAAATGTTACACACCTTTTGTAGCAACCTTGTGTGCAATTTGGTTTTAAGGAAATCCGGGTTTGAGACCTTGTAGGGTAAATGAAGTTAATCAGGCTTCTTGTGCCACTGGCTTCTGTGGCTGTCGCCTGTGGCCTTGATCTTGCTGATGTGGGAAGCGCGTGGGTGTGGGCACTTGGCCTGTTATGAGCACCTGAGCATGAGCTTGTGTGCATGTGCAAGTGCGCACCCCTGAGCCTAGGCCCAGGGATATAAAGACGGCTACGGGGGCACGGCCACGAGAGAAAGAGTGACTGCAGAAAGGCAAGGCCATGAGTCACCAGAGTGCCCAGAGAAAGCGTAAAGATTCGCAGGAGGCTGGGGGGCTCGGTTGCCTCCTGGCACCCCCCACCCCCTGCCTGCCCTGCACCTGGTTGCCCCACTACACCATCTATGCTAAGAACCCTCAGTGAACTTACTGGCCTGGGTAGCTGCAAAACAGACCTAGACCTGCAACGTCACAAGTTCTGTGCTGTTCAGACCAATCAGATAATGTCTGCACCTCAAGCTGCAAAATACGGCATTACATTAGTACCGGCTACTGGAGTCGTTCGGATAGAGCAGAGCAGGCACGCTGTGGACTGCAGCCCTCGTGGTTCCGATCACTGACTCCCCTGGTTCTCCCCTCACAGGCGCAGTGCTGCCGCTGGCGCTGGGCTTGGCCATCACGGCTTTGCTGCTGCTCATGGTTGCTTGCCGACTTCGACTGGTGAAACAGAAGCTTAAAAAAGCTCGTCCCATTACATCCGAGGAATCCGACTATCTCATAAACGGGATGTATCTCTAATTGTCATTTAGCTGGGGCAAGGACATGCTTCACTTATCATTTATATATATGTTGGGTTCTAGATAGTTGCAACTACTTTGTTTTTTACTGGGCGAAGAAAACGGAAAACCCAGAAGAGTCTGCAAATCCCAAATCCTTGTATTTATTTATTGTAGAGCTATTTTCCTTGGGAAATAAGTGAAATATTTTGAAATTTAGAAGCATCCACGATTAAAGGCTTTTACAAATTGAATTCTGATTTATTATTAAGCTCTTCCTGAAAATAGAAATTTATGGATCGCCAAGGCAGAAAATTCAGTTATCTCAAGAGGTGACCTTGGAATGGCGGCGTCAGGCAACCCTTTATTTTCACTTAACACACAGCTCTTCTGTGGTGTCTGGCTCTCACATTCCTCACCCTAAGCTTCCTGTGCTCGCTTTTCTCCCTTTCAGAACTGGTTTCTGAAAAATGGATGTCAAGTGAATTTATACCTTCAGTAAGCTGTTACCTCTGGCAGGAGGACAGTCAGGCCTCAGGGAAAAGTAAATGTGGGTTTTTCCTGATACCTCCCACATCGTCACATGAGGGTGGCTGCCTCATGAAGCAGAGCTTCAGGAGAAAAACAACTCAGACTCGGCATTCCAAATGCCACAGCATGGATATGAAATGAAATAGGACGTCAAGGTGAAGACAAGCTTGGGGGTTAAAACATTTTATGGAAACTGAGCTGAGGACAAAATGAGCAAGACTCAGCAGAACTTCCTCTTATATACTGACTGCATGACAGTTCAGAACTTGGTAGGTCATTCAGATCATCCCGGCTTTCAGCAGTAGCCTGTGCGGTTTGGGACCAAGATCCAGCCCTCTGGGGACAGCCTGACATCAAGTAGACTTCCTGCACAGCCCGGATATAAGTGTTGAAGAGTCAGCAGGTTCTTTCATCCAATGGAATGAGCCAATTTCCCACTTTATTTAATGTTCTAAAATGTTATAATGTGCAGTCAGTCAGATTATTATTCTCAGAACATAAAGCAGTTTTGTACAAATTATTCTTTACAGAAAACTAGCATTTTAGTTTACTATCACTTCCCTTCAACCTGTAGGATTTCAGATTCCTATCACTTAATCCCAGGATTATACACATCCTAGAAATTATTTTCCTGAAATAAAGGAGTGTGGTGCCATCGACACTCAAATGATGTCCTATTTATTTTTTTACCAAGGTGGCAAATAAATCTCCTAAAGTACTTGAAAACACTCTAGAATATTATATTTTCAGATTGAACCTGAAGTAGCTTGTTCTTATCAAAGGGCCTAGTGTGGGTTTAGAGAGATAACAGGATACATTCACAAATGGAAAGTTATAGAAAACAAGGAAATGAATTTTTCTTAAACTCAAGCATTTTGTTGAATGTTTGGGCTTCAACAAAGATTTACATTTGTCAAAGGCAATTTAGAGATGACTGTGAATGAACTTAAAATGTTTACATTTGTATGTGATGCTGTGCAGTTTGTTTTTATATAGAAATAAATCACCTATAGCCAAACCCAGGAAAAGAAACACTAATCAGGCATGCATCTTTCAGCACATCTTTTCTACATAAAGAAACTAACCAAGTTTAGTATTGCTATGGTGTTGAAATACTCAAGATATAGCATATCTGTGTGGACAAAATTCCTTTAATAAATTGCATTTCTTAAGGCTTTTTTAAAAATAACTTTTACCATACTTGTAATAAGTTGCTAATAGTTACTGGTTGCTTAAATTTAACATATTACTTGGAATTAATCAAATCAACCCTACTTTACAAAGCAGGGAAGGGGACCAGAGAAGGAGAATCAAGGCCTACATAGTATTTATTTATTTTTTTTTTAAGATTTATTTATTTATGCACACAAGCACTGGGGGTACAGGCCAGAAGTGTGGGGGGGGTGAGAGGATTCACCACAGAAAGCAGGGAGCAGAACAGGCAGATCAACGGAAGTACACTGCTGAGGGGAGCAGCGGGCACAGCAGGAGAGGTCTGCTGCGCCATGTGGGTACCCCCCCGGCCGGCGGCAGGGATCGAACTCGTGCTGCAGTGGCTGCGGTTTGCTTCATAGTGTGTTGCTTAACCCACTGCGCCACCAGGGAGGCCCTACATAGTATTTATATTGTCAAGTGAACTAAAAGGGTTTTTTTAAAGTCACTTCACCTGTGATGTAGTTATGCATCTACAACTTAAAAATGAAGATGATTTATAAGAGAAAGCTGCTCACAATTTACCCTCACACGTTGTTTTTCACCTCTGTTCCCCCAAAAAAGGCCCACCTAAAGCATCTTCTGAAAAAGTCTTTGCTTTAGTCCTTCGTATAAGTAGGAACAGTTACTCCTCCATTCTTCACAAGATTTTAATGTTTCAAGTCCCCCAAGTATTAAATGTATTCTCTTCTATAGAAAAATTTAAAATTTTGCCTTTTTCCATTGACTTTCCAAAAATCTGATTTGGTTTCACAAATCCTTTCTGCACTTACCCACACTGCCTTCCGTTCACCGTGGCCGTTCATGTTGCTCAGTACAGCACCAGCATAGAGATGCCTATTTCTGTTGTTCCCAGTTTTGATGGTCACAGCAGACTTTGTCAATATATTAACCTCCTTAAATCCAGGGTGGCCTGCCTCAGGATGCTGGCTCTGTACTGAAGTAATATAAGAATCTCAGCCTGAAATTCTCTAATTTGGAGTCACTGTTAAATTCTGTTGTCCCAAAACAATTTCACATTCTGGTTTGTTTTCTTTTTGGAATTATACCATTTTGTTTCCTAGCAGTTATTTCAATTGTTGGTTTTCTTTTCTGAACTCCATCCAGGTTGTTTACAACTGTTGGTGTTAAACTGGAAGAATTTCTAGTTTCTAATACAAATAGCTATTCACAAATGTTCTCACTTCTCTGTTAAACTTTTTTTAAAGATTTATGCATACAAAAACTGGGGTGTAGGCCTGAGGTGTGGGGGCTGAGAGGATTCACCAGAGACAGAGTAGGGAGCAAAACAGGTGGATCTACTGAAATACACTGCTGAGGGGAATAGTAGGTGTGACAAAGGGGGGTCTTGCTGCACCATGTGGGTCAGCTCCCTGGCCAGGGATCAAACTTGTGCTGCAATGGCTGCCAATAGCTTCATAGTGCTGCACCTTAACCCCTTGTGCCACAGAGAGGCCCTCTCTGTTTTTTTTTTTTTAAGGTTTAGTTTTATTTATACATACAAGAGCTGGGGTACAGGTCAGAGTCCAGGGCAGTGAGAGGGTTCACCAGACACAGAGTGGAGAGCAGAACAGGCAGATGGACTGAAACACACTGCTGAGGGGAGCAGCGGGCGAGGCAGGAGAGGTCTGCTGCGCCATGTGGGTCCCCTCCTTGGCCGGCAGCAGGGATCGAACTCGTGCTGCAGTGGCTGCGGTTTGCTTCATAGTGCGTTGCTTAACCCACTGCGCCACCAGGGAGGCCCAACCTCTCTGTTTTTTTAAGCAACTGTGTGAATGACTTTTTCTTAGTAATAGCCTGTTTTTGCTACTCAATTCTAGTATTTAACAATGAATGCATATTCAAGTTAGAACTAGTGGCAAAAACTAAGGTATCGGTTAAATCTGAAACCACGAGGGCTGATGATATGGTCAGATACCCTGAGCTAAAATGTGTTCAGGAATGAATGGTTAGAGCGGGGCCTTCTCCAACATTTGCTTTCTCCAGTTCTGTTGCCTACAACCTAATCGCCCAGTGGGACTAGGATTCTGGATCTTTTCTCCAGAAACCACAGTGAAGTGTGCAACTGTGGAGATTCAAATATAAATGTACTCAGTTGCTGTAGGTCCCTGGATTGCTGTGCTCTCAAACTTAGTCCTTAGACTTGATCCTTTCTGTGATGGATCCCACATCCAGTAGCCCAAGCACTTCTTTTCACATTAGGAAAGGGAAGGGGAGGAAAGAGAAAGGAAAGAGAGGAGAATGTAGAGGGGAAGCAAAGGGTAGGGAGGAGGAAGGGAGGACCCCCTGGTCTAGTATAGGACTCTGGGAACTGGAAGTCAGAGGGTACTATTTTCCCTCCCACCTAGCACGGGAGAGAGTCACAGAGTCTGCACCAAACAGCACAAAGTCAAAAGAAGAAACCTAGAGTACGAAACCAGTAACTACTGTTACAGCAATCATTATCAGAATGGTTTTCCTTGTTATGATATTGTAATATACAAACTTGCTTGAGTCCCATGGGCCACCCAGTTTTCTTCAAGCAGGATTTTCTACTTGAGTCACCCCTGTAAGTACAATAAAGATGAAACCCTCTTCCTGAGGAATGACGAAAGAGAGATGAAATTCAAATCTGATCAGGAACTCATTTGTGTTACTGAGTATAGTTCTCTAAGAACTATACTCTAGTTCTTTATACTATAGTTCTCTAAGAACTATACTCTAAGAACACAGTAAATTGTAGGAAATAATTCATACCCTGAAGAATTTTAGCACCTAATCTATTGAGAACATGTTTTAGATTACTCACACTTATTATTTCACTTACAAATTTTTAGCATCCAATTACCAGTCATGGACTCTTTCAGTGCCATGGCAAACTACTGAAAATTTGTTAACAGTTCAAAGGAGGTTTATTTCCTGCCTGACAGTCAGATGCCAATAACTTCAAAGAATTCATGCATATTAAGCTTTTACTAAAAAATGTCATTCTGTCTTAAGATATATTGGATTTTTAAGATGTGTTAGGTTAGATTCATATAGTCAATTTTAAAAGTAGAATCAAGTATTTTTAACAATGCAGTTTTTTTAAATTAGGACAAGACTTTAAATATTTGCATGGACAATATATTATCTTCCCCCAAGTGTTTTTTTTTTTTTTTCCATGTTACTGGTTGGAAAAAAATTGAAACCTTCATTAGAAACTAGAATTCTTAATTTTAATTCTTGAGAGCTAAATTTGGCCTTGAATAAAATTAAGCCTGTAAAAAAAATAACTTCAACAGGGTCTCACTAGATTAGAACTTTTTAAGTATTCCCATTGTTGACTTCAAATTATGTAAAGGTATTACTTCTATTAAGGAAAAATGAAATGACAAAATAATTTAGAAATTGTGACTACTAAAGATTAAAGCGATTTCTTAACTATGACCCACATCTATATAAATTCAACATTTACAAAGTTCTCAGAACTAGTTAAAATTCATTGTTTCCAGCTCTACCCATTTATCGATACTATGGAAATCAATTCCTATTTATTCAACATTTTAAAATGTTGAATTTTTAAATCACAAATGTATAAATTCAAAAAGCAGTGTTTGGGACAGCATTTGTCTATGTCAGTCAGGTGGTACTTTTCCCAACATGTTCATAAACTTCGACCAGACTGAAATCTTGACAGCAGGGGCCCTTTTCTATCCCTAATGCCTAACAGGAATTTACATATAATAAAATGTTGCTACTGGCTATAAAGGATACAGGCTAATGGGTAAGTTTAAGAATTAATTTAAAAGCCTCCCTGGTGGCGCAGTCCGTTAAGCAATGTTCTATGAAGCAGACCACAGCCACTGCAGCACAAGTTCAATCCCTGGCCAAGGAGACCTCTCCTGCCTTGCCTGCTGCTCCCCTCAGCAGTGTATTTCAGTGGATCCGCCTGTTCTGCTCCCTACTCTCTCTCTGGTGAATCCTCTCACCTCCCACGACTCTGACCTGCACCCAGCTCTTGTATGCATAAATAAATAAAATCTTAAAAAAAAAAGAATTAATTTAAGTTCTAAGACTATTTAACCTTTCAAACAGAGTCATGGGCCATAAAGGGCTCAGAGTGTAGGTCCAGAAACAATACCAACTACATCAACCTGAAGTCAGCAATGAACCTGAACTTACCTTAGTTGACCACCTTCCAATTAATACTGGTTTCCTATATCTAAGACTTTGCCCAAGAAGAGACACTAGTGAGAAGATGCATACATAACTTTTTTAAAAGCCATTTTTAAAGAAGTAATGTTTAAGACTTTGAAGCCCTCTGCTCGCCAGGGTCACTCACACCTGCGCACACGAGGGGCGACTGCTGGGAGAGCTGGTACTGCTAGCTTTAAAGCATGTATTTCTTCAAGTTCTAGAAAACTAGGAAAACTAGGCCTACTAAAAAATGTACAATAAGATCACAATGTTTAAATAAGATTTCAGTGTACTGCTAACTTCTTAGAAACTCATTTTACAATCATTACATTAATAAATCCATTTATAAGTGAGAGATGGGTTTTGGTTAAATTTACCCTCAGTCTGTTCTTCCCTGATGTTGTCAATCCATTTACTCAGTCATCATTTTTTGTACATCTACAAGACAAGCCCTGTGCTAAAATAAATGATAAATGTGGTGTAGTCCTTGTCCTCAGGAAATAATCACATTCTACAACTGTACAGTTGGGTTGATACTATTAACTTACTCAGATATCGTAAAACAGCATCAGAGAAACTTTTCTCTGTGATCTTATAGCATGCTAGATTTGGTGGACATGCTGTTCTTTGACATTCAAACACCACCAATGCCTTTTACTTTTAACTTTTATTTGGCAAAGCAGCACTGCATAAACTGTTCAGTGACTAGGACACAGCTTACACAGCATGTTAAATTCATATACGTTATCAGCAGCAAATTCAAAACAAAAAACAGTACTCAGCTACTAGTCTCCTATAATTTTTAAAGAGAGAAAGGAAGAACTATGTCAGTATGTCCAATCCGAACAGCTGAGTGTTTTAAGGGATAACACCTGCCATCTTAAGTTTTAATATTTACAAATGCTTAGTTTAAGGTAACAAAGCAGCTGATTGTATCTACAACATGCTATTCTATGACACCACATCAAAAGCTTTTACAAGGAAGCTCATCTCTATTTTCTTAGTAGCATCTAACAGACATCCAAAATCCAAGAGTTGTAACTTGTGAATGGTGGTGTTATCTGATACACAAAAGCAATTTGACATATTAATATTGGAACAGATAAGTGTTTAACAAAAGTTATTCCTCAAAATCAATTCATAAACTAAGGTTTCCATTTTCCAGAACCCCTTCTTTTAATATTTTAAAGTAAGATGTGGGCATGTTAAAGTAATAATATACAGATTTAGCCTTTGCGTCATTCCTCTATCAGTTTGGCTTCTGTGCCTCTTTGAAGAATTAGAAATCCTACAAAACCACACATTTTCATGCTGAAAATAATAGTGTAACAAAGTCCAAAATAAGCTGTGATGCTGTTGGTTTTCAAAAAGCTCTGAGGACGGAGATGAGCAATCCACTGTAATATTATATACTGGTCGAGCTGATGTTGCTTTTACAGTTCGTCCCTGGGGGAGGAAAAGAGAGAAATATATAAGTAGGAGTTACATACCGTAAAACTTGGCTTTCTAATAGTTTAGCTACAATTACTAGTCAATAAAAATACACTGATCTCCAAGCAATATATCACAAAAAAAAAAAAAAAAAAAAGCAGACAGTCCCAACTCAAAGCAAAAATGGAAATCAGCCATTTCAACATCTTTCATGCTACTCCAGAATGAAGTATAAAATCTGAAGGGTCTAAATCTATTTAATTTTGAAAATAATTTTCTTCTTTCACGATCAAAAATTCAGAAACATTATAGCTTATAGATCTAGGATCTTGCTAATATTGTTACTGTGACATGAGTATATAGAGTTCAAATAATTTTTTATAGCTATATTCACAAAACTGGACAAATATTTAGTTTTTGGCTTAACGTATCTGTTAGCAATCAATGAGTGGGTCAATTCTCAACCTGAACTCTGGGAGAAAATGCATCATCTGTAGGTATAATATACCTGTCAGCTGATGTCATAAGGCAGCTTTATCAGCTCCAAAAGAAACCATTTGCTCAGCCAGATGTATCACTGTACCAGCAACTGCCAGTTAAGAGGAAGGAGGGAATAAAAATGCAATCTAAAGTACATTATATGGTATATAAATTATACCTTAACAATGGTGTTAAAAATGAAAAAATAAAGTTATTTGAAAAGTCTTAAAAAGTTTATATTTAAAGGTAATCTGAGTGACAAAAACACTACAAGTACTTCTAGGATTAAAAAAAGAATGTTTGCAACTAACTCTCAAGTGATACAAGAAAAAAAAATTACGTGTGTGTGTGTGTGTGTGTGTGTATAAAGAGGGAGTGAAAAAGCAAGTGTGGGAAACATTAACTGGTATTTCTAGATGAAGAAACTCGGGAATTCATTGTACTATTCTTGCAACTTGTCTGTAATAAAAAGTTTTTTCAAAAGTTTGTTAAAATAAAAATGAAGGGAAGGTAAATACTTAAAATTTTTCAGTTAAGTGGTAAGTTAAGGGATTATTTGGACAAATTATTTGTTTTAAAAACTGAATTTTTTTAATTGTCCAAGAAAACATTTTTACAATGACTTTCCCATAAGCAGCCTTTGTCATATGGTACTGGATTATCTATTAAATGATAAATGTTCAGTTCTGATTCCTTTTAATACATTCTTCTAAATAATAGTACTATAATTCTCATAAAACAGCTTTTATGTAAATTCATGCAAGCATTAAAATATTTAAACTGCAAAGAATTTACTTGCAAAGTACTCTATTCATAAATTGAATTCACTTGTCCTTTTTAAAATATGAAGCTACTACTGTTGTTTTTGAAATAATTTACCACATTTTATATCTATTGCAAGCCTTTAGGGATAATGTAGATAAATCTTAATGCCATATCAATAACATACATCAATATATATAATATCCTCTCCATTAAAATTTTTTTAAAAAGGAAAAGGATAAAAACTCTCAATAAACTGGGTATAGAGGGAACGTACCTCAACATAATAAAGGCCACATATGACAAGCCCCAGCTAACATCATACTCAACGGTGAAAAGCTGAAAGCTTTTCCTGTAAGATCAGGAACAAGACAAGGATGCCCAATCTCGCCACTTTTATTCAACATAGTACTTGAAGTCCTAGCCAGAGCAATTAGGCAAGAAAAAAAAACAAAAGGCATCAAAATCGGAAAGGAAGAAGTAAAACTATCTCTTTTTGCAGGTGACATTAAATATAGAAAAACCTTGACTCCACCAAAAAAACTGTTAGAATAAACAAATTAAGTTGCAGAATACAAAAATGTGTGTTTCTATACAGTGATAACTTCTAGAAAGTGAAATTAGAAAATAATTCCATTTACAACTGCATCATATAGAGTAAGATACCTAGGAATAAATTTAATCAAGGCGGTAAAAGATACATATACTAAAAACTATGAGACACTGATGAAAGAAACTGAAAAAGACACAAATAACTGCAAAGATATTCCCTATTAATGGATCACAAGATTAATACTGTTAAAATATTCATTGTACCCAAAGCAATCTACTGGTTCAATACAATCTCTATCAAAAATTCCAAGGACATTTTTCACAGAAATAAAACAAATAATCCTAAGATGTGTAGAAAACCACAAGAGACCTGAATAGCCAAAGCAATCTTTAGAAAGAATAACAAAGCTAAAGGCATCATACTTCCTAATATCAAACTGTATTATGAAGCTATAGTAATCAAAACAGTATGACACTGGCATAAAAACAAATAGGATATTTGGAAGAGAAAAGAGTGCCCAGAGATAAACCCACACATGTATGGTCAATTAAGAAGCCAAGAATCTATAATTGGGGTATAGCCTCTTTAATAAACAGTGCTCAGAAAAGTTGACAGCCACATGCAAAAGAATGAAACTGGATCCCTTATACCATACACAAAAAATCAACTCAAAATAGATTAAACCATAAAACTAAATTTGTGATAATCATTTCACAATGTATATATATATCAAATCATTATGTTATACACCTAAAACTAATACAATGTTAAATGTCAATTGTATTTTGAAAAAACTGGAATAAAATCATATTGTAAATGTTTAATGATGTAGTGACATTTTACTAAATGATCTCAGGATTACAGAAGAGATGTATATGGATTTATGTAAGAGAATTTTTAAAATGTACCAAATGTTAATAGTGGTTACTCTGGGTTCTAAATTTTATGTGATTTTTATTTTATTCTTCTTATATCAATCTATAGGTAGGTAGATATTCATTACTATAAGTGCTTATTTTAGTATGTAATATATAATTATACATACTTTATTGGGTTAATGACTAAACTACTAACATTATTATATATTTCATTAGCAAGAACAAACATAAGGATTCCTATAAGAAAACAAGAGTCAGTTGGGTGGTTAGGTTCAACTGAATACCCTAGGACCTATACTGGTAATCCCAGAATTCATAACATGTTTTTATCAATATGTGTGCATAGCATTTTAAGACAACAGTGATGATGTGCCTGTGAAATGAGAACCCTGAAATATTCCTCAGTTTCACAAACCAGAGATGAATTTATACCATTGATTGTTAGTTATTAAAAAGAAAAAATTAAACACAATATTAATTTCTCTATATATAAAATATATTTATGTAAAATAAAATGTAAAGTTTTAAGTATTGAGTTTATGAAGCAACTAACACATGTATAGATATGAACCAAAAGTACAGATTCTAGGTCATGGACTATCCTTGCTGTCCCCTTTTATTAACCCACCAAAATTATGGGTCTTTTTCAAGAGACATAAATTTGCATTCAGGTTTTAGACTTTTCCACTAGAGCTCAGCATTACTGCTATTTCTTTTTCCATTTATTCTATCAAATCTCCTTAGTAAAAATTAAATGGCACCCTCTTTTCAAATGAAAAGAGAAAGACAAATACCAGATTGTGTCACTTATAGGTGGGATACAGAGAAACCAAACAAAGGGTCAGATAAAGGAAAACTTAAAAATTAATCCTTGTGAGCTATTGGCTGAGGAATGATGGGAGGGGAGAGAGAGTAAAGTGGGGAGAGAACACAATGGACTCTGGACTGTGGGTGCTTTGCTGGTGGCTGTGTTATGGCAGTAACATTTAATAGGGGGAATCTCAAACTCCCAAAATACAAATGATATAAACCAACAACCTCAACTTAAAAAACAAGGGGGAGGGAGGAAAGTGGTGCAACTAGTTAGCTCTAGATTCCTCGGTAAAGAAGGCTGAAGCTATTGAGAAACAAGAGACAGTTCACAGGAAAGCACCAGGACGAGCTGTTGATCCTGAAGAAGACCTGAAAGTGCAAGAAACCCTCTAGCCTGGCAAGAAACTGACTAGGGAGCTTTGTAGATGATCATTCCTAAATGTGGGGTGGGTACTTCAGGAAGCAGGAAGCGGCTATTTCTAACCACATTTTATCCTTACCACCCCTACATTAATTCAGGTCACTATTCCATCACCCCAGACTTGCTACCACCACCTCCAGCTTCTGAATCTAGTTTCACGTCATTCCAATCCACTCATTTCAGTCCTTCTGAAATGTCATTCTGATCACTTTACCGCCTTTAACATTTCAGTTGCTCTCTAATGCCCATCAAAGCAGAATCCAAACACACTAGACTCCAACTGCTTGTCTATCTTGTATTTGGACTCGGTCGCTTACGTGACTGTAAGCTCCTAAGAACAATCAATTTCAAATTCACAGCATTGTCTTCTTGGCACCTCGAACAGTGTCTGGCATGGTGTGCACACGCCCTTGAGTTAATGAAGATATTGAGAAGATCACCACACTGGGAAGTATTTAACCAATTTAGCAAACAGAAATGCCCAAGAAAAGTATTATATGTTGCTTTTCCAAAAGAAACTTAACTTTCTTATGTCAAGAATAGTTTAAGCAGATTCATTAGACTGAAGGGAATAGAAATACGGCACACAAACCTATTCTGGACTTAAACTTTAAAAGAAGAAGGGGCATCTGCTATGGGAGAGCAAAGAACAAGGAGGGGGAGGTGAGAGCTGATTTCAGACTGACACAGGACCCCTTCCTCTCTGACTCCAGCTAAGATTGGTCCATATGAAGCCCTGATAGAAAGAGACTAGGAGGAGAAAAAATTGAGTGATTCATAGATGTGGTAGTAGCTGCTTCCCTCTATCACCACCGATCAGTTATTACCCTCCTCCTCCACTGCCATCCCTTGCTTTTGTGGGGTTCTAGTAAAACTGGTTCTTACCCCTTAGGCCTAGAGTGCTAACTGATATATATAATATCTCCTTGGCCCCCAGGTTATATCAGTATCCTTTACTGGTTCCCATAGCCTTTCTTGTATTTCTCTGAATAGTCTCAGTTGGTTTTTACCCTCTCAAACGTTCTATTTTCTAGCAATTTCTTTCAGTATAATTTATTTTAATGGCAGCTCATTTTTTTCCTACTTTTGTTTCACCTTACCATTCTTTAAACTTTAAGCTTTAAGATTTATAATTAAGTAGCTATCTTTGTAATTAAAACTACATTTCTAGATATAATGAAGTGTTTCAACAAATAGAAAATCTACAACAGAAAAAAATTAGAAAATTCTCCTAGTACAACTAAAGTTTTTTAATCATGCAAAATGTAAATGTGCTCAATGTTTTAAAAAGTGGGGGGCAAAAAACAAAACAAACCCAAGTCTTAGTTAAGCATTTGGCAAATGACTAATTGTCCATAAATTTTTAAAAATTAGTCTATATTGAATACAAATAGTTTCATTTTATCAAGGGATCAGGTTTTATGAAGCCCTTATGAAGATTTATCATTGTAAAGAGGGGAAAAAAGGAATCTAAATCCAAGACTATGCTTATAATATCAGCATAAGGCCAGGGAGAATGCCAAGCATGTGAAGGCCCTGAAGCTTTAAATTAGCTTAAAATCATTAAAGCTTTAAGTCATTAGCTTCATGCTAAATCCACCTCTGGTTACAAAAACAAAGTACCTTCTTATAATTGCTTCATAATTAAATTATAGGTGAAATATTCAGTACTAATGTTTATTGTGATTAAAATTTTTTAATAATGAAAATCTGAATTCTTATTTGATATCAAATTTTAGTAATTTTAGTAACTCCAGTGATATATTTGCCATTTCATAGTACCAATTATACAGTACACCATTTTTGTAATGGTATAACTAAATCAAAGAAGATTGTAATTAGTCGTTAGTAGCTATTTCTTATTCTGACAAGACTGGTAGCTTTTTAATTTCTTATTTAAGAAGTGGCTATGCTACATTAGAATACAATGAACTACAATGTAGCTTTAACTACATTAGGTGAAGAATAAAATGCAACTCCTACTAAGATATCCAAGAAATGGCCAATAAAAGTTCAAAGTAAGACTCAGTTTTGAACAAAAGGAGTTAAACCATTACCCTTTTTTATAACTAAGCACTCATTCAAGTTGTCTTTCCTCTTTTCAGAAAATAAACTTGAGATCTATTAAACTTATAATCAATATTTTACTTATTGAGAAATAATTATTTTAAAGTATCTTTGTCAAATATAAATATTGTAAAACAAGAAAATGTAAACCCTTATTTTCCCTTTTAACTTAACTTCAAGTAGTCTTAGCTAAGGTCAGTCTTACTTATTGTTCTTACTCCTTCCCACTAGAGGGAAAAAGGAGAGGAGGAAGAAGAGAAATCTTGGCTTCAAACAAAATATTCAGAATATGCTGAAACATAAAACAAAAGTAGACATTATATTTATAATGAGCCATGCTGTGCTGAAGATTCTGCTGCATGCTGTTGGCCCTTTGAGTGGGTTTGTGAGACCTGGGCACTCATAGTCCCTTCCTTCCCCAGGGAGGGAGCTAGACTAGCTTCAACATTGGCTGGCCTGTCTGTAGAGCAAGACTAGTTCTTATATAGCCAAATGCAAAGTCAGCACAGGCTGTCAAACATCTATGAATCAGACTGAAAGAGAGAAGTCAAGAGGAAGAATGTCCTCTGGGAATCTGACATCTTCAAAAACAGTAATGTGAGTGTCTTTCCACTTCTTTCTCTTTAGAACAATGGTACAACAGAGAGCAAGGGGCAGGACATGCTGGTCCCCATCTCTTCAGATCAAAGCCTTTGTTTCCATGATAATCCATACAGCATTTATAAAAGTAAGTGTCACTCTGTGAACAGAGTGGTTGATAATACAATATCCTTAAATATTATTCAATTGTGGGTGAAAGCCTCTTTTACAAAAGTTGTGCCAACCAAGTCTCACCCCCTTTCCCCAAAGATAGGAGTTAAATCAAAAGAAGGGCAAACCATGCAAAAATTTTCTATGTTTTTAATGTCATGGATTTCTGATGTTAAGATGGAGTAGCATAAAGGTTACAACCAAAAGAGCAGCTCTTGTAGTCTATTGTCTTAAAATCCACACCCTTTCACCTTGCGTGTGTGGAAGAAGAAAGAGCAGAAGATAAAATCACTTCCACCTGGACCACTGCTTTTCTTTATCTGTTAAAGGCACGTATATCACTCCCATCAGAGGTTTCATTTTGACACTGCCATCTTGTAGCTTATCGTACTGCTCCAACATTTGGTTTCCACCTGCAGGACCGACTGGCAATATCAATCTTCCACCAGGCTTTAACTGGTCTATTAGCTATAAGAAAGTGAACAACACATATATGCCAAGTTACAGATTTTATATTAAAAGTTATTTTATATTACTATAAAAACCTTTCAGTGTCCATTGGCAGAAAGCAGAAATGTACTTGATTTAAAACATATCTACTTTGTTAAACTTATTAATATTCATCTATAGACCTCTCCAACTAAACTGCAAGTTCTGTGAAGATAGGCACTGTGTTTCATTCATCAATGTGCTCTTAGTGTCTAACATAGATAGTAACTGGAGTAAAAACGGTGCTCAAATGCTTGAACCAAATCACAGGACATAGAACTATCCTCTTGGGAAGGTCAAAGGCAAGCAAAAAATCCCAATGTCTGTGTCCATGTTTTGAATTTTTGTGAGTTTGGGGGGGCGGGGGGTGGAGGAGGGAGACTATATAAAAACAGCAAGGAATTCCTATCCTATTATTGTAGAATATATGGCACCACTGAACCTAAAATAAGGGAATTTTTTTTTTTTAACTGAAATTAGGATTACAGCACCATGACAAAGCTTTGCTGAGAGGTCCTGTGGCATTAAAATAAAAAATGCCCCTGGGCCTTCCTAAAGGGCTAGGGATTAAGTCTCAGTCCTAACAATTCTAGGGCCTGAGTCTAACCCCAGCCAGGAAGCTAACCCACATGGCATAGCAGACCTCTCATGCCTTGCCTGCTGCTCCCCTCAGCAATGTATTTCAGTCAGTATGCCTATTTCTGCTCTCCACTCTGTTTCTGGTAAATCCTCTCACTCACTCCCTCCCCCACACCTCTGGCCTACACCCCAGCTCTTGTATGCATAAATAAATAAAAAACTAAGAAAAAAACCTAGGGCCTCCCTGGTGGCGCAGTGGGTTGGGCAGCACACTATGAAGCAGACGCACTATGAAGCAGACCGCAGCCACTGCAGCACGAGTTCGATCCCTGCTGCCCGCCAGAGAGGGGACCCACATGGCGCGACAGACCTCTCCTGCTGTGCCCGCTGCTCCCCTCAGCAGTGTGCTTCTGTTGGTCTGCTGTTCTGCTCCCCGCTCTCTGTGGTGAATCCTCTCACCCTCCCCACACCCCTCTGGTCTGTACCCCAGTGCTTGTATGCATAAATAAATAAATCTTTAAAAAAAAAAAAGAAAAAATCTACTCTCTTAGCCACTTTTAAATATACAATAATCATTAATCACTGTGCTGTGACTTTCTTTAAATTTCAAATTATATGCTAGATGAGGCATGGACTCTTAGATATTTTGCTCCTTTTCACAATAATTTTTCATTAAAACCACTTTAAGTTATGACTGTGCAAATATAATTTGCTACTTAGTTAAGATTATTTACTTTCTTATACAGTAGCTTTATTTTCTCTGCAGTTAAAACATGAAATTTTTTCCTTTTTCATTCACTAATTTTCTCTGTAACTGTTTCTAAGTCTTTGCACCTTCCAATAAGCTTCTCAAAAAATTTTTTATTTAGTGCTTTTTTAGAGGTGGGGAGGCAAAGGGTAGAGTGAGGGTGAAGGTTAGCATCCCTTCTAGTGCCTTCTGCCAACCTACTCCAAATCTGGACTAGTTCTTCTCCAGGCCTGCTACATAGCTTTCCCCTGGGACTGCCTTTGCAATAACATTGGGAACATTTATCATCTCTCTCGAACAAGATGTGTGATTTTCTTAGATCTTATGGCTTCCTTTTCTTGACTTTTCCTCTCTCGTTTTTTTTTAAGAAGGTTTACATATTTATTCATACAAGAACTGGGGTACAGGCCAGAGGTGTAGGGAGTGAGGAGATTCACTAGAGACAGAGTGGGATACAGAACAATCTGATCAACTGAAACACACTGCTGAGGGGAGCAGCAAGCAAGGCAGGAGAGGTCTGCCGTGCCATGTGGGTCCCCTCCCTGGCTGGCAGCAGGGACAGAACTCTGCTGCAGTAGCTGCGATTTGCTCCACAGTGTGTTGCTTAACACACTGAGCCACAGGGAGGGCCCATCCCACCTCATTTTTTTATAATATTAAAGTAATTTCTCCCGAATCATTCTGTGAAACATTGCATGGGATATTTTAAAGAGAAAAACTGAGATCTGCAATTCTAAAACTATGTTTACTTATTTGGCTGTATGTTTGGATACAAAATTTTGAGGTTAGAAATCAATTTAGTTCAGAATTGTTAGTTTCTCTGACCTGTTGATTCAAAAATTACTATTCTGTAGTCTCATGCCTTTCTGATCACCAGTCCTTAACAAATGACATGTTTTGTCTTTTCTGGAAGCTTTTAGAATATTCTCTTTGTCCATAACATTCTGGAATTTCATGTGATAGTGACATTCATTTCTTTACATAAAACACTCATGATACTGAATACTCAGTAGATCTCAAACTACATAATCATGTTCTTCAGTTCAAGGAAATTTTCTTTCTTAGGGTTTAGGGCTAATTGCTCCTCATTTAGAATTTCAAGCAACAGCCCCTCTTTTCAGACTCATATTCAATCTCTCCTCTCCAAGGTAGAGATGTCTCTAATTTCTCCTCAGGATCCTGCACAGCAAACTGCTTCTGCACTGATACGCCCCCGTGTGGTCTCTTTGGTTCTGCTTCCTCCACCTCGTGAGGCAGTTATCCTTCCATCTGCTCCTATTTCACATACTGTAGAGTTCAGGATTGCAAGTGTAGTCTCCTAGATAACTGAATATGGAGTTTGTATTTCTGTTTTTGTTTTTCCAGTTGTTTTTAGGATGATATCCAAGAGGAGGCATAAACATCTTAACTATTAATTTTAAAACTGGAAAGCCCCCAAGCATATCTATCTTTAATCAAGTATATAAAAAAACCCTGTAAGACCCCAAGTGGTGCTATAGCGTTTAAAATTCATACTGAGCTAAACTCAAAAATGCTTCTCAAGATCATCACAGTTCTATATGAGATTTTAATTGCTCCTACCAAGCTGCCTATATTTAAAAAGAAAGTTAAACTACTTTTTATGTGAAAGTTCATAGAACTATTCATTTATGATTTGTATACCTTATATTCATAATACTGGCACACCCTCTCATTGCAACAATGTAAATCTTACTAATCTTTAAAATACAGTTCAAATTCCATTCCTAGATGGAGTCTCCTTGACTATGCAAATTTATGTCCCTCCCTTGAACTCTTACAGTACTTTTTTTTTTTGGTGTAGAAGAACTGGGGGTAGGCTAGAAGTGCAGGGGATGAGAGGATTCACCAGAGACACAGGACGACTGAACTCAGGTCACAGCGGTAATAGCACTGAGACTTAACCTAGGTCAACAGAGAGGCCCAGTACATATTGCCTTTTATACTCAATATATACTATAAACTAATGCTAGTGTGTCATTAATTTGCCTGTTACATGTGCAGGCATCCTACATATTTCATAAAATATAAGTTCTGTGAGGGTAAAATGAATGACAAATACTTCCTGGTCTCTCTCATGTACCTAACAGAGTTTTACATATTTTTGTATTTAATAAAACACCAACTGATTATCAGGTTATGAACTCTGGAGGAACTTTCCCAATTCTTTTGGTTACCAGTTCTAAGTAGGATCAAATAAAGTCGTGAGCTGGGGTGTAGTAATCTTCATGTCATTTACTTGAATATTGAAAATCAGTCTCTACTAACTATAACTAAAATGCATGAGATAAAACTCTAGTTATATTTGAACATCATCTAGAAGTCAATTCTCTAAAGTTTTTTGAGTTTTAGTTCAATAAAACACATAAATACAGGAAAAACTCAACTCACTGCCTGGGGCACGACTGGAGCTGCAGCTCCTACGTGAATAGCGTCATATGGGGCTTCTTCAGCATATCCCATTCGTCCATCTCCCACTGAAAGAAAAAAACAGATTATCTAAAAATCCGTTCAGAGAATTACCTAATGTGAATAATTATAGAAGATTTAAAGTGGGAAAGAATAGATTTTTAATAAATGATTTCTGATCAACTGGTATTCATATGGAAAAAACATATCTGTCTCTTTACCTCATACACATACCTACCTCATACACAAAAATCAGTATCAGGGACACCAAAGATTTAAATGTGAAAAGCCAAAATGATAAAGTTCCTAATAAATAATATAAGAACACATTTTCATGATTTCAAAGTAGCCTTAAATAGGTCAGAGAATGTACTAGAAGAAATTGATGAGTGACTACATTAAAATTTAAAATTTCTATTTATCAAAAAAGTATCAATATATGAGTGAAATGGCAAGCCACAGTGTGGAAGAACAGATTTACATGTGTGAATAGACAAAGAGTTAGTCTTTAGCCTAGTCTAAAGGACATAAAGACCTCAATAGCTGAACAGATACTTCACAGAAGAGGAAATCTAAATGGCCAAACATATGAACATGTCCAACTCCACTAGGAAACAGGAAATAGGTTAATAGGAAAAACAAAATTAAAACTACAAAGCAAGACTGCTATACATTCACTAGGTGGGCAAAAAGAAAAATCTAACAATCCCAAATGTTAACAGAAACATGGAGCAGTAAGTATCCTGACACACTGGCGATGGCCATGTAATTGGTTCAATTGCTTTAAAAAACAGTTTTGCCATATCTGCAGGTCACCCAATGAACCTGAAATGATACTCCCATAAAAATGAGTACTTGTATGATGAGTGCACACATATAGCTGGACTTACGCATACGTATTTTTAGATAGCAGCACCATGAATATCAACAAATTAGAAACAACCTAAAACACCCACCTTCAAAATTAATAAATACACTTTGGTAATGTTCTCATAGTGGAATGCAATAAAGCCACTGGATACAAAAAGACTCTTACAAACATAATATTGAATGAAAGAAGTAATTTATCACAGAATATACTTTGTATGACTCCACTTAGGTAAAGCTCAAAATAAAACACCAAATTGTGGAAATGTAATTAGGAAATAAATTTATCATCATCAAAGTAACAAATTATTATCACTATTTTACCATTAGGGAGAAGGGAGGAAGTTATGATGAGGAAAAGGCAAACAGAAGACTTCTAAGGTATTAGTAATTCTCTATTTCTTTATTAGTGTACTAATTAAGCAGGTATTTGTTAAGCTTCTGGTTTATGTTTTATGTACTTTCTGTTTGTTTATTTTTTACAATAATACAAAATGTGGTCACATGGAAATACGTCTATTGTAAAATGCTAGATGGAAGTAAGCAAACAACAGGACAATAAATATAATATGAGCCAGTTAAAAAACTTATGTAAGCAATTTATTCACACATATTTTATCTGTTCAGAAAACTTAAGGAAAAGGAGGGGCTTTCTTTTTAATCTTGCACCATGCTGCATTACTTACCTTTTCTCTAGTGGACACATTATTTTTGTATTACTACTTAAAAAGCAGTGAAGAAAGAACACAACTTGGGCAATTTCTGAAACAGTTAAGTCATATCACCCATGGTATTTTAAATTGTTATTCTTATCTAGTATTTAAGAATGAAAAGTTGTTTTTTTTTAAATGCAAGAATTATTTCTATTATTTAGCTTGTAGGGGTTTTCTAAAAATAATTCTCCATAGAGGAAATTTTTTAAATGTTTTGATACTTACCGACCAATTGCACTCTCCCTGAAGACAAAAGCATTGGATCATCCTTTCTGACATTATTTATTGAGTCATCTACTAGCTCTTTAATGTGGTCAATTCCTATGACTTTTCCAGTAGGTCCAACCTATAAATTAAAGAACAGCTTAGTGGTCTAAATTCTTTTTTCTGTACAGTAAAATGTTTCCTTATCTGATACCATATTTTACAATAAGGTATCAAGGTAAACAGCTTAAGTCTCCAACTAGGTTGTTAAATACTCAATTTTTAAATTATTTGTGAAATGCAACCTTTTCAATTTTAACCTCAAATGAATTATCATTTCAGTAATTATGAGGCTAGAATAAATTACAGATTCTTGTAATACTAAGAAAAGTAATGTATTTATTCAATTTCTAAATTTTAAGTTCAGAACTTTAAAGTAAGACTTAATTGCTACATAGTAATTAGTACAACTATTTTTTTTAATTTAAATTCCATCTGAAAATGTGACTTTAAATATTAAAATATTACATAACAATTTTTATAGGAATTTCTACACCAAAAACTGCTGCCCTATGAGGAAAATTAAAAAAAAAAAACTTAAAAAAGGTTCCAAGTAAAATTTTATTTCATTTCTTAAAATATTTATCTATGCATACAAGTACTGGGATACAGACCAGATACATATGCATCAGAGACAGAGTGGGGAGCAGAAGAGGCAGACTGACAGAAATACACTACTGTGGGGAGCAGTGGGTCTGATGCGCCCTGTGGGTCACCTCCCTGGCTCAGGACTGAACTTGTGCTGCAGTGGCTGCGGCTAGCTTCATGGTGCTGCAACTTAACCCCTTGTGCCACCAGGAAGGACCCTCACTTTATTTTTTTTTAAAGATTTATTTACACAAACAAGAAATGGGGTGTAGGTCAGGGGTGAGAGGATTCATTAGAGATGTAGTAGGGAGCAGAACAGGCAGATCTACTGAAATATACTACTGAGGGGAACAGCAGGTGACATAGAAGAGGGCTGCTGCGCTATATGTGAGTTAGCTAGAATCAATGCCTCAGTGGTTGGTGAAAGCTTGATAGCGCTGAGACTTTAACCCCTGCCCCACCAGGAGGCCCCCAAGTAAAATTTTAATTGTAAAATGAATTTAGCATAACAAAGACTCTAAAGTCAAACTACCTGAGTTCACATCTGTGTCAGACTCTTCAGCTTTAAAATGAAGAAAAGGGGACACACCTCATAAAGATTAAGTAGAGAATACATAAAATACATGATAAAGGATTAAACATCAATGTCATTTTTAAAAAGAAAAATCCAATGATTTTTAAAAAAATAAGTAATTCTCTGAAATCATAATTATGTCAGTTATAGAGAATAAGTTACCAATTAAATGCCATTTCTAAACTTTATTTTTTTTTTTAAGATTTACTTATTTTTGCACACAAGAGCTGGGATACAGGCCAGAGTCCAGGGAGGTGAGAGGATTCACCAGAGACAGAGAGGGAAGCAGAACAGGCAGACTGACTGAAACACACTGCTGAGGGAAGCAGCGGGCACAGCAGGAGAGGTCTGCTATGCCATGCGGGTTCCCCCCTGGCCAGAGGCAGGGATTGAACTCATGCTGCAGTGGCTGCAGTTTACTTCATAGTGCGATGTTTAACCCACTGTGCCACCAGGCCCTCTAAACTTTAAAAAAAAAATTCTGGAATTTCATTAGTGACAGCTAATAAAACAAGTAAAACAACAGAAAAGAAATATCTGATTTCTTACTATGTACCAGACAGTGCTCTGGGAGCTTAGAAAACATCAGTTTTGGAAAAAAAAAAAAAAATCAGGCAAGGCTTGATAAGATTTTGACAAGCTCCACCTCCCCAGAGCTTATATTCTACTGTCTGCCATCTATATATTTATAGCATGTTAAATGAGTCTAGTCCAAGATGGATCCACAAATCCCAGCTTAACCAGCCCAAAACCAATTTGGCCTCCAGGACAAGATTTTTCATTATCAACCTGATTTGATTATCTGAGCATAGATGAATCTTTCCTCCAAAGTGAGCAGATGCCTGGGCTTAATAGTTATCTACCAGATAAGACTCTGATGATAAAAACTGAAAATAACACAAAGGTAATTTTCTGAGAGCATTTTTCTTAATGTAAAAGAAGTTCTACCCTCATTGCTAATGCAAGAAGAGAACTTGGGAAAAATGTAATTTGGGAGCTCCTCTGGTTGCCAATGTGTGATCACAAGAGAAGAGCCTATGAGATAAAGCCAAGATGTGAAGGAAAGCAAAGCCAAACCAAGAACCAGAGGGAACACTTTGTCAGTAATATCTGTTCTTCTTCTCAATCCAGCCCAACCAGAAGTCAGACATACCTTTAGACTTTTCCATTCTATAAACCAAATAAATTCCCTCTTAGCTATGCTAATTTAGATTGTTACTTAACACCCCCCAAAAAATCCTAAATGACACATTTGACTACTATCTTAATAGGATTTTTAAAAAAGAAAGAAAACCCTCAAAAACTGCTAGTGAAGTAAAAATCACAACCAAATCCTGTAATATGCTTCTGCTGAGATCAGAATGAAAAATAAAGCTCTTACCATACGTGCAAAACATGCAGTAAGGATTCCACTTCCAGATCCTACATCGAGCGCTTTAGCTCCTTCATGCAACTGGTCAAATAGAAGTTCTAGTGCATATGCATGCTGCCAAGAGAAAAGGCAAATAATCATTTTTTCTAGATGCTATAAAATATACATACCATGGTACAAATAAAAGTTGCCAACTTCATACCAGTTTTTCTACTAGTCTCATCTACCAAGACATGAAAACATAACATGTTACATAATTATGTCTACTGAGAATTATGTAAGAAACTTCCCACTTCAATTAAATTCTTACATTTAGATAATATGATTCAGTAATTTTAAATATCTGGTGTGTGAATTTTTTACTTTAATTAGTTCAAAGTCAAAAGTTACAAAAAGAGTTTACAGTGAAAAGTGTCCATCTCATCCTTGTCCGTAACCAGTATGGCTCCCCAACCTATTTACCAGTTTCCTGTGACTTATTCCACGCATTATGTATAAACTGGCCTGAATTCCTCAAAAGCGTCAAGGCTATGAAAGTCAAAACAAAGGCTAAGAGGACTGTACCAGATGAAGAAGACTAGAGAGTAATTCTGTACTGGATCCTTTTGCTATGGAGGACATCTTGGGACAATGGGAAAACTTAAAAAGAGTCTGAATATTGATGGTAGTAGTAGTATATTAGTTCATGTCCTGGTTTTGATAGTTATTTGTGGTTAAATAGGAGAATGTGCTTGTTTGTAGGCACTATACTCTAAAGTACCATAGGGTGCCTAGATACCACAACATACACTCCACTGGAGTACAGAAAGGTTCTTAATACAGTACTGCAACTTTTCCCTTCTTTGGTGTCTCAAAGTGGTACATCAGGACACTATCACTGAGTCATCATGAACATCAAGCAATGGGGCAAGACAGTACTAGTTAATAAGGTTTCTAACAGGGTAACTAATTTACTGTGGAAACTGCAGAAGACGATTTACTTAAACTACAGTTTCTAGAACAATAGTTTTAATTGAAAGATTTTTGCATAGAAGAACTGCAGTGTAGGTCAGAGGTGCAGGCAGTGAGAGGATGCACCAGAGACAGAGTGGGGAGCAGAACAGGTGGATTTTACTGCAATACACTGCTGAGGGGCAGCCAGCAAGGCAGGAGAGATCTGCTGTGCCATATGTGAGTTAGCTTCCTGGCTGGGGATCAAACTCTTAAGCCTGGGGGGGGGGGGGGGGCAAAAAAAGAACTTCTTACAGTGCCAAATCCCTAAGCTGCAGGTAATATAGCCTCAACTTAATTCCAAAAGAAACTTGGAAATGGTGTCTTTTTACTGTTATGTTTGTATCAAGTTTATTTATTTCTTTGAAAAGGGGAACATGATAAATAATTATTAAAGTTCCACTAAGATTTAAAATGTAAAGGTCTTCTGTCACAATTATTATCTTTTCTGTGCTTACTTTTATCACTATAACTAGCATTTTTCTGGATAACCCATCTCTAAATCTAAAAAGTAACAGTTTTTAGGTTTATTATGAAAAACTTTCAAACCCATATAAAAAGTAAAAATACAGTAAACAACCCTTCCTCTTCCTATAGAATCACTAGCCAGGGGATTACACCTAAGGGGAGAAATCAAACATTGTACCAAAATGAACAATGATGTTAAAAAAAAAAAAGCCTCACTAAACATTTACATTGTACCATATTCTTTTACCAAACCTTCTGAAAGCAGGCTATTGGCATCATATGTCACTGCTAAATACTTCAGCAATCATCTGCCAAAAACTAGGGCATCTTCCTTTTCAATCAACTCACCATTATCATTCAGGAAAACCATCAATTCATTATCACCCAACATGCATACCATACTCAAATGTCCTCAGTGTATATATATAGACATACATTTCATCCCAAAATGACATTAGAGGTCCCTCCCCAATCAATTAAAGGTTCATTCACTGCATTTGCCAATCGAGGATATCTTCCCACCCCCGAATCTCCTCCACCTCCCACTTCACTCTGTTCTTTACAACACTTTTTTTAAGGAGTCTGATCCAACTGTTGTGCATAATACACCACATTCTAGAAGTGTCAGTTTCTTCATGATTATATTCAAACCAAAGACTTCTAGCAAGAATGCCACACAGGTGCTTATTGAGCCCTCCCACTGCATCACATGGGGAAGAACATATTATTGGGCACTCCCTACTGGACTTGCTGTCAGAAAATGGGACCACTACATAGCTACGTTCAAGGCATGTTTTCTCCTTACATATCTAATATGCAGAGAAATAATCTCAGACTCCATGGATATTCCTTCTCTGACAATCCTCTTAGTGGTTTTAGAGTAACTGATGATTTTTGCCTAACTCAATTATTATACTGATAATGATAAATAGTGATCTGTAAAAGTCTACCACTCCACATTTATTACTAATGCTTTTCATTTTTCCAGTCTTGACTTTTTTTTCACCTCTATGGACTCATGTATCTTGGGTCACTGTGTTACCCTCACCATCTATCATTTCTTCTCAAATTTTCTCTAATTTGGCGCTTGGGAGTTTCTTCAAATCTCTGTGTCCCATTAGCCTTTAAGTACTTCCTCAATTTCAACACTGTCTTCTCTAAGAAGCTCCAATCTCTTTTACTGGCACTTAGAATTTAATATCTGGATATGAAGTGTGCTCACTGCTATCAGGATACTATTTTAACAGGTTTTAAAAAAATCTCTTGCCCACTGTACATATCAAAATATTTCTTAATTATAACTTTGGAAACTATTATAGAATATAGCTATTTCCAAGCCTGTGATTTTAAGTTTCAATAAAGGCATACATGATTTCTCTTTAGTTCTTAATTTCTGTTTCTTTTTTAATACTTCTAATAGCTACACAATGAATGATACAGCAACACAACTGCTTTCAGATATAATTAATACTATTTTATTCTACTCACATTCTGGTTCAGCAAGATTCAAAGGACACAATGCTTGCTACTTACATATGCATGTATACAGACATACATATAGTTGTACTATGTGGCTATCTTCACATACATAAATATACACTTTCCTTACCAAGAGACATTGGTTACTCAGAAAATGTTAAGTGATTAAAAATGCATTCTTGGGCCTCCCTGGTGGCGCAGTGGGTTAAGCAACGCACTATGAAGCAAACAGCAGCCACTGCAGCACGAGTTTGATCCCTGCTGCCGGCCAGGGAGGGGACCCACATGGCCCAGCAGACCTCTCCTGCTGTGCCCGCTGCTCCCCTCAGCAGTGTGTTTCAGTCAGTCTGCCTATTCTGTTCCCCACTCTGTCTCTGGTGGATCCTCTCACTGCCCACACCTCTGGCCTGTACCCCAGCTCTTGTATGCATAAATAAATAAATCTTTAAAAAAATAATAAAAATGCATTCTTTCTGAGGGAAATCCTGATACAAGCTGTGACATGGATGAAGCTTAAGGACATTGTGCTAGTTAAAATAAGTCAGTGACAAAACAAATACTATATTATCCATTTATGAAGCACCTAGAATAATCAACTTCACAGAGACAAAAAATAGAATGGCAGTTGCCAGAGGCTGGGACAAGTGGAGAATGTGAATTACTATTGAATGGGTTTTTGTAAAATACAAGAGTTCTAGAGATTAGTTGCACAGCAATATCAACGTAGGTAATAGTACTAAACTATATACTTAAAAATGGTTAGGATAGTAAACTGTGTGCATTCTAACACAATGTTTTTTTTTAATGCATCCTTTTCAACAATGAAAAGAGGAGTAACCAACTAAGAAATGGGAAAGGGATTTGAATAGACATTTCTCCAAAGAAAATATACAAATGACCAATAAGCACATGAAAAGATGCTCAATATCATCAGTCACTAGGGAAATACATATCAAAACCACAACGAGATACTACTTCACAGTTACTAGGATGGATAAAATAAACATGATTACAATAACAATAATACATATTGACCAGGAAATGGAAAAACTGGAACCTTTATACATTGCTGGTGGGATTGTAAAATGGTGCATCCAACTTAGAAAACAGTTTGACAGGTTCTTTAAAATGCTAAATGTAGAATTATCATATGACCCAGCAACTCCACTCCTAAGTATACATCAAGATAACTGAAATGTATGTGTATAAAATCTGTACACTAATGTTCACAGTAGCGAGAAAGTAAAAACAATCGTTTTATATAATTCATAGACAAAATAATTGGAAGTTTAATTCTTTAAACCTTCTTTACCTGAGGACATCTTAGAGGAAAAAATTCAAAGCATTGTACCCAAATGCCAAAGTCAACTTACCATGTGTGGGGCACTGATTGTTGCTTGAAAACCTATAAAAGAAGAAGAGAACAACTGATATATTCAGTTAGAAAACACAGCAAGTAGTCCATAAAATTCCCTTTGCTAGCATTCATAAATCATTTTTCATAATTTTTTTTAACATTGCAAGAAAATAAAACATTTACTTTGTACTTTAGAGTGCTGTCATACAGCAGTTAAAATCAGAAAACATGGCCTGCCAAAAGCTGAAGGCTCATCTGGTACAACAGTCCCAATTACTTCAAAAAAGTCTTCTGTAGAGTGAGCTGAGAAAGGAAGAATTTCAGTAAGTTGAACTGATAAATTTATGACTTGTCTTCTCTTCAGATTTATGAAAAGAAAATAAGTCAATCTATAATACATATGTAAAACTCTGTGAAATGAAGCTGCTTTATTTATTTTTTAAAGATTTATTTATTTATGCATACAAGAACTGGGGCACAGGCCAGAGGTGCAGGGTGTGTGTGTGTGAGAGAGAGGATTCACAAGACACAGAGCGGGGAATAGAATAGGTAGATCGAATGAAACACACTGCTGAGGGGAGCAGCGGGCAAGGCAGGAGAGGTCTGCTGTGCCATGTGGGTACCCTCCCTGGCCAACGGCAGGGATTGAACTTGTGCTGCAGTAACTTCGGTTTGCGTCATAGTGTGTTGCTTAACCCACTGTGCTACCAGGGAGGCACCTGAAGCTGCTTTATATTTTTGACAACTTAACTAGGGCAACCGCTAAACAAAGTGACTTAAAAGACTAATAAACTACTTCATTTGTTCTTTATACTATTATCTAATAATAATTTACACACTCTTTTCTTAATTTTAAGCTTTATTTTCTTCCAGTATTGCTTTCTCAAAACTAACTTACCGGCCCTCCTGTGGTGGCGCAGTGGGTTAAGCAACGCACTATGAAGCAGAACGCAGACACTGCAGCACAAGTTCGATCCCTGCCGCCGGCCAGAGAGGTGACCCACATGGTGAGGCAGAC
>JAGFMF010011961.1:4666619-4678339 GCA_019455555.1 Galemys pyrenaicus | reverse complement strand
TTCTGCTCCCGCTCTCTGTGGTGAATCCTCTCACCCCCCCACACCTCTGGCCTGTACCCCAGTGCTTGTACGCATAAATAAATAAATCTTTAAAAAAAACAAAAAAACAAACAAACAAAAAAAAAACAACAAAATTAAGTCCTTTAGGGAGCATTCCTGGTGGTGCAAAGTGTTAAATCGCAGCCCTGTAAAGCTATCCACAGCCACTGCAGCTCAAGTTTGATCCCCTGACAGGGAGGTGACCCATATGGCAAAGCAGACCTTTCCTGTCTCATCTGCTGCTTCTCAGTACATCTGCCTTTTCTGCTTCCCACTCTGTCTCTAGTGAATCCTCTCACCCATTTACACCTCTGGCCTACACCCCAGCTCTTGTATGAATAAATAAGTCTTATAAAAAATTAATTCACTTATAGCTGAATGAGTTTAAAGAAAATGATATTTATTCTTCATGAAAATACTCCTTTTGGCAGTTTTGGCCTTCAGATTGGTCATATTTTATATGCTTAGAATTTATAGGCTGTTTGCTTTTTTTAAATGATTATCATAGTAATTGAGCTAAACAAATGGGTTTGTTTATTAATATTTCTGAATCTATATCAATCACAAATTTTCAATTTAGTTTTTTGATCAGGAAAGAATTGTAGCTGCTTCGTCAACAGGATGTGTAACAATTTTCCTTCATCATCCAAATAACCAGGTAAAGAACTTATATTTGAAAACTGAATTTTTATTTTAATTATTTTTAGGAAGTTTTAAAATAGACTTCTTAATAATGACACAGTGAGGTTTTGTAGTCCCCAAACATGGAGGGGAAATATTGTTATATTACCCATCTTTTAATGGATTGATTAATCCTAGAACCATGTTGTGTCAGCTTTTTTTAAGGTTGACTATCTATTGAATAAATTATCTTGATTTAGATATAATAGTACGGTTTTCTGGCAAACAATTTTTTCATATAATTCTCCTTTAAGTTCCTATTCTAGTCTTTCAAGGAAAGAAAAAGCACCTTCTGCTTCTGTGGGTAGAACCCATGTTTTAATTTGAAGAGATGATACACTTTGTATATGTAAAGATAACATTTTTCATTGCCTTTCTTATATGTTAAAACCCAGGAATACTTTCTTTCAAAATACAGTGGTGAGTTCAAGTCTTTAAAATGGCCACACTTTTAGTAAGAATTTTAAGTTGCTGAAACTGCTTATTTAGTTTTGGGAATTAATAAAGGTTACTGTGCTAATAGGTATGCCTGGTAAGTGTAAGATCCTCTCCTTAAGAGTTTTTCTTAAGGAAGTCATTCAGAAAGTGCTTTAAAGATTAATTTCTTATATGTAGGCCAGTTCTCTTAAGAATTTATAATTGCTTTTGAACACATTACCCGATACCGAAAAACCATTTCTTTAGTTTGAGACAAATGTGGGACATTATTGAGCAGGATTCCTTTTGATCTGATCCGTGTATACAGAGCTTTGATGAATGTTTCTAGACTCTCATATTTGGAAATACAAAGGAAAAAGGAGAGTTACTCTTTTCAAAGAGTGTGACAGAATTTTAAAATACTCTTTAGCTGGAGAAAAGTGCTACTTTTTAGAGCTTTGCTTTGGTTAATGCTAGCCTCTCTTCCGGCACCCAGACTCTGTCTGTCGGCCAGCAGTGGGCCAGAGCTCACTGCCACTCGGGTCCAGGCAGTCCTTCCTGTAATGGCGCACCTTGCACAGGTGTCGTGTGCAGTAACCCAGAAATTGTCACAGTTGGAGAAGACGGCCGCATAAATCTCTTCAGAGCTGATCACAAGGAAGCTGTGAGAACTATAGGTAAGATAAAAGTCCTATATTCCTTTTGTCCATCACATATCTCAGTGCTAAGTACACACAATGCTAGTTGTCTGAGGAGTATAAAAACATACATACAAAGCAGGCTCCTTCTATCAAGACTGTGCTGATAAGACCTATACTGAAGGACGACAGAGGAAATGGAAGCTTTTTTTTTTCTTTAAATGGAGGTTGTTAGAGAGGAACAGGTGGCAATTTTTAATCTAGGTTTTAGATATTAGTAACACTAAAAGATGGGAATAGGTTGGAGGCAGGATATTCAGAGAGACCAAAAGTATAGGTTCACCTGCCTTATATATTTATATGGTAGAGTCAAAAGGTAAAGCAAAAATGGTAAATTGGGGCCAGGTTGTAAAGCATCTACTACGCAGCTATACAGGGTACATATTGTTAGGAGGATAACTTAGGTTTTTGCACCGTGTTAAGCTTTGAAAAGATTATTCTACTATAGTAGGTTTCAGCTGCTTTATACAGACTTGTCTGAACATTGTGGCAGTGTGGAGGAGTGTCACAAATGTCTCTTAATATATGCTCTATTATGTGAAATAAGCTCTAAACAGTCTAGGAAAAAAGGAAGGATTTCGTGGAGGAGAGAATTAATGAGGATACTGATGACTAGCTCTGAGAAGATGAGTCAGCAGAATAATACACAGCACTGCAGTTTGACACAATAGAAAGTGGTTCTGGGTTAGGGACATTGGGAAATAAAAGTGGATATGAAAACTGAACAACTGTCTTGAAATTGGAGAGTTACAATCTTAAAACAGAACTAGAGAAAGCGTGAGAGCTCAGCCTTCTATTTAGAAAACAGTTCTGGTTTTCTATGTCTATTAGAGTCCATTTTAACATTATTACTGGGTATTTTTCTGTGGAAGTTAACCTGTGACATTTAAAATGTCATTTGCAATATTTCAAGAATTTAAGATTTTCGTGGGAAAAGAGTACCCATTAACATACAATGCATTTTTTTCATTTGTAGAAAATGCAGACAGCAGTACCCTCCATGCTGTAACCTTCCTTCGAACTCCTGAGATTCTCACAGTAAATTCCATTGGACAGCTGAAAATATGGGATTTTAGACAACAAGGAAATGAGCCCTCTCAGATATTATCACTGTAAGTTTGGATTTGTAACTTCAGTTGTGCAGTGCAAAACTACTCAATTGTTTATAGCAATGGATTTTAAACCATACTATATTTTAATTGCTTTTAAGAGAATCATCCTTCATTAAATTTGATAAAGGCAGGATATTTGATGAGCTTGATACTGCCAGGCTGCAGTCATCAATATTTGTTGTATTGACTCAGGGCCTTTATCTCTTTGAAGTTTATATTATTTAATGGGGAATTTGTCTTTGCTCATCAAATTACTCTATAATAGTGGGTATAAGCCATTCTAGGTATGATTTGGAGCAAAATACAGTAGAAGATTATTTTTCTGACCAGAAATCTAATGTGTATGCAACCTTTTCTAGTAAAAGAGTAGAATGTGTCAAACTGAAAAAGTAATTACATAAACTAAGCTGACGTAGGAGTAAATAATATACTGTTAGATATATAATATTTTTTAAAGCCAAATTGAACATGTAGTTTTTCACATCTTACTGTCGGGTTATCAAGCTCATTGTGTCTCTAGAAATTGGAGAAAGAATAACTTTGGCTTTCATTTACCCCCCCTCCCTCCCTAAATTCTAATATTTAGAAATGCAAAGTTCAGCCAGTAGCTTGGGCCCTAAAGTTTCCTTTAGTTAGTAGAATGAAATGTCTTGGGGTTATATGAAGATAAACTGGACTTACCACATGTGACAGTTTCCATGTTTGATGCCATTGTGTCTCCCACGACAGGACCGGTGACCGAGCGCCGCTGCACTGTGTCGACAGACACCCCAACCAGCAGCATGTGGTGGCTACTGGCGGCCAGGACGGGATGTTGAGTATTTGGGATGTTAGACAAGGTACTATGCCTGTGTCTCTGCTGAAGGCTCATGAAGCTGAAAGTAAGTGTGGTGGTTTGTCTTTGCTGGGTGTGTTACGTGATAAAGTGTCAGCGGTACACCATAAGGATGTGTGCTGATCATTTTATGTCATAGCCTTTAGTTGGAGTAATTAACCCCTCTTTTCCTCACATCTAAATTCCTTAACATGTTTCATTATTACATCCAAACTACAGTGATTATCTTATATATTTATCTTTTTGTGCTTATTTTCTTAGTATGTTTTAGGAGTAGATGTGAAGAACCAGAAGCTTCATGATTTTAAAGCTGTTGTAGGTGTCAAATTACTCTCTATAAAAATAATACCAGATTATTTTGCCATACTGAGTGGGTGAGAATGCCCTTTTACTAAGTAAGTGCAGGCTATTATTTAATATTTGCTAATTTGTGTTCTTCAGTTTATTATTATACCTTTTTGTTTGTTTGTTTGTTTTAAATACCAGAATGGTAGATAAAAACTTGTCATTTTCTTTGTCTTGATTTTGGTGGAAATTATTTGGCTGGATGGAAGTTTTTCACTTATCACTGGGTTTTTTTTTTTTTTTAAAGATTTATTCATTTATGCATACAAGCACTGGGGTACAGGCCAGAGGTGGGGGGGGTGAGAGGATTCACCACAGAGAGCGGGGAGCAGAACAGGCAGATCAACGGAAGTACACTGCTGAGGGGAGCAGCGGGCCCAGCAGGAGAGGTCTGCTGCGCCATGTGGGTCCCCCCCCTGGCCGGCAGCAGGGATCGAACTCGCGCTGCAGTGGCTGCGGTTTTGCTTCATAGTGCGTTGCTCAACCCACTGCGCCACCAGGGAGGCCCCATCACTGGGTTTTTATATCATGCCAGAATAAATTATACTTTTCAATTCTGATTTAAGAGCAGTCTGTATTAATACTTGCATGAAAGTACAGAAGGGTAAAAACTGCAACTTGTCAATTTAATAAGTTATGTATTACTACTGAGAAAAATAAATGACTTAAGATTATATTTAAAAAGAAAATAAAAGGGGGGCCTCCCTGGTGGTGCATGGGGTTAAGCACCACACTATGAAGCATCTGCAGCCACTGCAGCATGACTTCGATCTCCTGCCAGGGAGGGGACCCACATGGTGAAGCAGACCTCTCCAGCCTCGCCCACTGCTTCCCTCAGTAGTGTACTTCAGTTGATCTGCCTGTTCTGCTCCCCACTCTGTCTCTGGTGAATCCTTTCACCTCCCTCCCCTTCCCCCCACACACACCTCTGGCCTGTACCCCAGTGCTTGTATGCATAAATAAATCTTTTAAAAAAAAAAAAAAAGAGGAAAGGACAGAAAAAACTGCCTCTTCCAGGTACAGCATAGCTATGTCCAGGAGAAATAAGAACAAAGAGGGAATATGTCCTCAGGGTCCAATGAAGGCTACCTCATGGTGGTAGAATTACAAACATTCAGATCTCTTCTTACCAGTGCCTTTGAAACTGCCAGCCTGTATTGTTAATCAACACATGAGAATGTCCTGACTTGAATGTATTATTTTGAGTTCATCCTGACTCTTGGCTAGAGATGAAGTAAGTTGTTTGATAGAGGTTTGTAAGTAGATACCTAAGAGCCTCAATTTGGGCAGTTTGCCAGTGACTCCATAAGCTATTTTATTTCACTTTGTTTTCATGAAACAATATGAAAGTTTGTCCTATAAGCACCCAGGTAGAAAACATTCTTCCCCACCTGAGGAAGGTGGCCTTCTTTTTGTTTTGTGGCACTGGGTTTAAAGGGGTAACTGTCAGAATGAAAATTTATCACCTTGTAAAATTGTGCCTTGTGCTTCAAGCTGTACCCCAGGCACTTGCTGTGCTGGTTCTTAAAGGTCACTGAACCCAGGGTCTCAAAACCCTTGTTCATAGACACCTGTTTTATCAGCATGCAGCAGGTAATGTCCCAAGGAGTCCATGCTGCCACTGGCAACCAGATGTCTTCTGGCACACAAAGTTCCCCTAAACTTGATAGCATAAGGGGTCCCCAGTCCTAAGTTAGCTTCTTAAAAGTCCTCCATCTAAATCTGGATCCAAATTCTTGGAGCATTTCCAAGTTTTGCTTGGCTAAGAGCTAGTTGCTATTTGTGTGATTTAGGCCAGGAGTGTCTAAGGTCCTGGCATAAGCCAAAATTGGACTCGACCGCTTAGAAGTTTATTTGTACAGTACTTTTATAGTCCTCTCTGTCTTTCCAGTAATATAATCTTCATATGTTGATGGTGCAGGAATGGAAGATAAGAAAACTTCCCTGTTTTTTAAAAATCTTTTCAGAATTACCCCATCTTCATACTTTTCAAAAAAATTTAATGGGTCATACAACGGACATTTCATTCATTTGCTGCTGCAATACATAAGTAGATTTACTTGGTTTCTTTATCCTGTCTGCATGATATAGTCATCTGGGCAGTTATTATGTCTTTAATTATGAAACCTTTAATTCTTATCACAGACTTAGGGTTTAAAGGTATGGTTGAATGTTAATGGAAGGTGATGCCTAGAGACAGCTTTTTTATTTGTTTAAATAATCTGCTCTGAGATAAACTTCTGGGTTGTGTTTTAGTGTGGGAAGTTCATTTTCACCCATCCAACCCGGATCATCTATTTACTTGTTCTGAAGATGGCTCCCTCTGGCACTGGGATGCCTCAACAGACGTACCTGAAAAGTCATCACTTTTTCACCAAGGTAAAGTGTTAATGAAGATACTTGTAATTTTATTATACTTTAAATAATATATTATAAATTCTGGTATGTTTAACATTAAAGAATGACAAAGTGTTTTCCTTTTTCTGCCCCAGGGGTAGTATTTCTTCTATCTTAGGGCTTGAAATCTAACTCTCAGTAAATTGCTAATGACAACAAGTGGTAGAAATGGGCTGACTGCAGATGACCAGGGGTCTTGTTTGTGATTACATTGTCCTGGGCCCACATTGCCACCTGCCAAGGCAGGGTGTACAGAAAGACAAAAGTTGGTCTTTTCTGTTTTAAGAAGCTGGTTTCTCCTCAGACTAAAATATCTTGTCTCTTAATGAAAGATAAAAGTAAGTAAAGGTGGGGGCTCTCTGGTGGCATAAGGGATTAAGGTGCAACAATATGAAGCTATCTGCAGCTACAGCACGAGTTCAATCTCTGGTCAGGGAGGGGACCCACATGGTGCAACAGACCTCTCCTTCTCCCGCTGCTTCCTTCAGCAGTGTATTTCAGCCCTTGGCACCTGTTCTGTTCCCCACTCTATCTCTGGTGACTCATCTTATCCCCCACACCTCAGGCCTGTACCCCAGTTCTTATATGCAAAAATAAATCTTTAAAGGAAAAAAAAGGTAAGTAAAGGTCAAGGCCTCCCTAGTGGCACAAGAGTTTAAGCACTGTGCTATGAAGCATGTGCAGCCACTACAGCATGAGTTTGATTCCCGGCCAGGGGATCCAGTCCAATCAGAAGGTCCAATCAGAAGACATGCCATTCTCGATTTAGAAGGAGTTGGTTTCGTGTGTATTGGAAGGGTTAGACAGACAAAAAGATGCTGGAAGAGCAAATGGGAAGAAAGAGCATTGCCCAGAAATAAAAAAAAAAAATATTAATACCTCTGCTGCTGTGGTGTTGGAAATGCTGTCAGAATTGGTTGTGGATCAGCAGTAAAGGTGGCGCCGTAGCCAGGACTGGAATTGTTGCCACTCTTTTTTTTTTTTTTAAAGATTTATTTATTTATGCATACAAGCACTGGGGTACAGGCCAGAGGCGTGGGGGGGTGAGAGGATTCACCACAGAGAGCAGGGAGCAGAACAGGCAGATCAACGGAAGTACACTGCTGAGGGGAGCAGCGGGCACAGCAGGAGAGGTCTGCTGCGCCATGTGGGTCCCCAGCCTGGCCGGCAGCAGGGATCAAACACGTGCTGCAGTGGCTGCGGTTTGGTTTGCTTCATAGTGCGTTGCTTATCCCACTGCGCCACCAGGGAGGCCCTGTTGCCACTCTTGTCATTGCCAGAAGTCTGGAGCAGAAGAGAGCTCCCGCTCCTCTGCCCACCTCCCCACCACCCACAGTAGTTACCTCCCATTGGCAGAGTCCATGACAGGGGAGGCAAGCAGATGGCAAGGGGGCTTGGATAATAGAATTTGTCTTAATGATACATAATAGAGCATGCAGCAGTGAGAAAGGAACTGAGAACAAAAAAGGTAGGAACTGGGCTAAATACATTGATAACTGAAGAAGACTGGAGCAGAGGAGGATAAAGAATTAAGGGGAAGAGGGTTATGCTACTGGCTGAGATAACATTTGACCACAGACCTGAAGAAGTGAAGGTGTGAAGGTGTGGGTCACATGAAAGCCTTCCAGGCGGAGGAAACAGCAAATACTAAGGGCCTGAGAAAGAGAACAGCAAGGTGGGGCCTCCCTGGTGCACAAGGGGTTAACTTTCAGCACTGTGAAGCTATCAGCAGTACTGTAGCAAGAGTTTGATCCCTGGCCAGGGAGCTGACCCACATGGTGCAGCAGACCTCTCCTATCTTACCCGCTGCTCCCCTCAGCAGTGTATTCAGTGGATCTGCCTGTTCTGTTCCCCACTCTGTCTCTGGTGAATACACTCATCCCCCACACCTCTGCCCTACACCCCAGCTCTTATATTCACAAATAAACAAAATAAATCTTTAAATAAATAAATTTTTTTTAAAGATTTATTTATTTATGCATACAAGCACTGGGGCACAGGCCAGAGGTGTGGGGGGGGTGAGAGGATTCCCCACAGAGAGCGGGAGCAGAACAGGCAGATCAACAGAAGTACACTGCTGAGGGGAGCAGTGGGCACAGCAGGAGAGGTCTGCTGCACCATGTGGGTGTCCCGNGCCCCCCCCCCCCCCCCCCCCCCCCCCCCCCCCCCCCGCAGCAGGGATCGAACTCGTGCTGCAGTGGCTGCGATTTGCTTTGTAGTGCGTTGCTTAACCCACTGCTGCTTAACCCACTGCGCCACCAGGGGAGGCCCTAAATAAATAAATTTTTAAAAGCACAGCCAGGTGGCCAGTGTGGCTGCAGTTCAAGAGTATGGAGAGGAGAAGGAGCTGAAAGGTAGCAGAGGAACAGGACTTTGTAGACTTTAGATTTTAATTCTAAATGTGATAGAAAGCCATTCCCATTTCTGGGATTTTGAATCTGGAATGGCACTGCTTCGTTTATGTTGTCAAAGAATCACTGTAGCTACTATGTGGAAATGAACTCTGGGGGGAGAGAGGGGACAAAGTGAAAACAAGGAGACCAGAAAGGAAACTTATTAGCACAGTGGTTCTACTACTGTTAATTTCTCAGTATTCAAATGCAGTGTAAAACGTAGGGGAAAAGCTGAACCCTTTCCAGAGAAAATATGGAGAAGTATGCCCTTTGCAGAGCATGTGTACATGTTGATCCTAACTTCATTTATGAAGAAACTAGTAATTTTATTTAAGGATTAACTGAGTACTTGATTGCCATTCCCTTCCTCCCCTATAACCACTATCTTATATTTAAAATTTTGTTTGAAGAACCTTGGTTAGGCAAGAAATAAAACCATTTACTATATCCTGTGTAGGTATATAAATATATTCTGTGTATAGTATTGCAAAACATAGCATAGCCATTGTGAAAAGATTAAAATACATATAAACTATGCAGTCTGCTCTTCTGAAAATCTTTTTTTTTTTTTAAGATTTATTTATGCAAACTGGGGTACAGGCCAGAAGTACGTGGAGTGAGAGAATTCACCAGAGACAGTGGGGAACAGAACAGACAGATCTACTGAAACACACTGCTGAGGGGAGCAGCAGGTGAGGCTGGAGAGGTCTGCTGCGCCATGTGGGTCAGCTCCCTGACCGGGGATCAAACTCATGCTGTAGTGACTGTGGATAGCTTCATAGTGCTTCGACTTAAGCCCTTGCACCACCAGGGAGGCCCTCTTCTGAAAATCTTTTTTTTTTGTTTTGTTTTTTGTTTTAAGATTTATTTATTTATGCATACAAGCACCGGGGTACAGGCCAGAGGCGTGGGGGGTGGTGAGAGGATTCACCACAGAGAGTGGGGAACAGAACAGGCAGATCAACAGAAGTACACTGCTGAGGGGAGCAGCGGGCACAGCAGGAGAGGTCCGCCGCACCATGTGGGTCCCCTCCCTGGCCGGCAGCAGGGATCGAACTCGTGCTGCAGTGGCTGCGGTTTGCTTCATAGTGCGTTGCTTAACCCACTGCGCCACCAGGGAGGCCCCCCTCTTCTGAAAATCTTAATTTACTTATAGAGAAAGGACATGGAAAGTCAATCATGTTATAAGAAATATTGCAAGGTAGTAAATCAGTGGTGCATGCCAGTGCTGAGGGACCCAGGAAGAAAAGTGTGAAGTAGGGTCTTCTTCATAGCCTCCTTAGAAAAGGAAGTTGAACTGGGCTCTCCAGAATCAGCAAGAATTAAACCCATTCTTTAAATTTCAAGGTATCAGGGATTCTGTCTTTCATTCCCAGCACTTAGCACAGAACGTAGCACATGGTAGGTACTCAGCCATGTACTGAATAAATAAAATCTATCCATATTTAATCTTACAGAAAAGTAAAAAGAATATCACAATGATAACTTTAATTGAAACATACTGTTTCTGCATCACTTACTTTTAGATTAAATGCAGAGCACTGCATAATTAGATATATCATCTAAATATAGAGGTAAATGGTTACAGTTTGGGTGTGTTGTAAAATTCTACTTTTAAGAACACATGACTAAAATAAAAGGTCTAAAGCCAAGCTGATTATATTTTTAGGAATACCTATTTAGAAATATGGAAAAATTTTTTTTAGAAACACATCCAGAAGTTTTCCTGTCATTTTTTATTCCCTAAGAGCTTATATTTCTGTTTATTTACATTTTTTTTTTTTTGCTTTCCTTTATTCTACTGGCCTTCTGGCCATTTTGCTACATTTCTGAAAATTTCCATTAAAGAATGAAGAGAGGGCCTCCCTGGTGGCGCAGTGGGTTAAGCAACACACTATGAGGCAAACCGCAGCCACTGCAGCACAAGTTTGATCCCTGCTGCCGGCCAGGGGGTGACCCACATGGCGCAGCAGACCCTGAGGGGAGCAGCGGGCGAGACAGGAGAGGTCTGCCTTGCCCGCTGCTCCCCTCAGCTGTGTACTTCCGTTGATCTGCCTGTTCTGCTCCCTGCTCTCTGTGGTGACTCCTCTCACCCCCCACACCTCTGGCCTGTACCCCAGTGCTTGTATGCATAAATAAAATAAATCTTAAAAAAAAAATGAAGAGAAAGACAAGGTTCACAAAACTACTTTGGGGTCTCCCTTGTGGTACATGGGTTAAAGTCTAAACACTTATCAAGCTATCACCAGCCACTGCCACATGAGTTCAATCCCTGGCCAGGTTATTGACCCACGTGGCGCAGCAGACCTCTCCTGTCTTGCCTGCTGCTCCCCTCAGCAGTGTGTTTCAGTAGATCCACCTGTCCTGCTTTCCATTTTGTCTCTGGTGAATTCTCTCACCCTCCACACCAGAGCTGGCCTACATCCCAGCTCTTGTATGCATAAATAAATAAATCTCTACAAACAAAAACTACTTTGCCTGATTACTTCAGATTTGATATCCATAGTATATTAAAATCTGAGTACTTAATATCACTGAATTAGTCAAAAAATGATGATATGTATAAATAAGTTTAAATCATCACCTTTTAAAAATACCAGAATTGGGCCTCCCTGGTGCCGCAGTGGGTTAAGCAACGCAATATGAAGCAAACCGCAGCCACTGCAGCACGAGTTCGATCCCTGCTGCCGGCCAGGGAGGGGAACCACGTGGCGCGGCAGACCTCTCCTGCTGTGCCCGCTGCTCCCCTCAGCAGTGTACTTCCGTTGATCTGCCTGTTCTGCTCCCCGCTCTCTGTGGTGAA
>JAGFMF010011961.1:4630605-4654648 GCA_019455555.1 Galemys pyrenaicus | reverse complement strand
TCCCCTCTCTGGCCGGCAGCAGGGATCGAACTCGTGCTGCAGTGGTTGCGGTTTGCGTCATAGTGCGTTGCTTAACCCACTGCGCCACCAGGGAGGCCCGACACCATTACATTTAAAGCAAGCCATTTGTTTATCAGTGTTTCAGGGGTAAGAAAATAGTTTTTAGTAACTTTCACTAGCATAATTTATCCGGTTTTTTTTTTTTTTTTTTTAGTACTGGTTTGTGTGTTTGTTTAAGATTTATTTATGCATACAAAAACTGGGGTACAGTCCAGAGGTGCAGGGAGCTGGGTGAGAGGAGGATTCACCAGAGACAGTGGGGAGCAGAACAGGCAGACTGACTGAAATACACTGCTGAGGGGAAGCAGCGGGCGAGATGGGATAAGTCTGACACCATATGGGTCACCTCTCTCTGGCTGGGGAGCAAACTCAGGGATCGAACTCATGCTGGAGTGGGTGCAAATAGCTTTATAGTGCTGAGACTTAACCCCTTGCCACCAGGGAGCCCCCTCAATGCCAGTTTTTTCAGTCATGGTAAGTTTGAATCTCAGCCTTGTTCACATTCAGAAAATAGGATTTTTCTAAATTACTTTGGGTAGTTAACACCTAGCATATTGATGACTTTGCTGCCCTCATTACCTTTACTAATTATTTTGAACCTCTTTCTTGCCTTTATAATTGAGCAGACAATTTTGAGGCATATTGAAAATACTACAATTTTGTCTTTTCCTTAGTTGTATGAATAACTGCTGGCAATTAAACAGTTTCTTTTGAAGATAACTCAGAAGGTTTTGACAGATGTTTCATGTACAGCTTGTACTTGATAAGAGTCTCTTACTTTTGAAAATTCTGTGATCTTGCCTAAATTTGGCAGTTGTTTATGCTTTTAAATACATTGCCTGTTCGTGACAGTTGCTGAGTATATATTGCTACCTCACAGTGGGATCTTTTTAAAGACATTAGTGAGCATTAATCAAGGGCTTAGATTTAACTGTATGTGGTGCTGCCAATGAGAATAGCAAAATTGAAGTGACTAGAAAATGTTCCTTTTTATTTATAGTCAAGTTAGCTATGTGCATTATCTCCCATTTCAGAACTTCTCTGCTTTGGAACTGGCAAATTTCATTTAATAATGATTTTAAGATGAAGCTTCAGAAATATTAGAATGTGGAAAAGCCTACATGTCAGTCAGGAAAACACTGTACTTACTGTCTTGGAAGGCTGTTCATGGTGTCATGCGGTCATATTGGACCTTAGCAGTAATTGCACTCTCAGTTCTTGTGGGCCCTGTGTCTTGTGGTTCTGTTTCCATCTGATTCACATACTACTTGGTCCAGAAACCTGTGAAGTTATCTGTGAGTGTTCCCTCTGTCCTGCTCTCTGTCCCCTCACACCACTTTCACTACTGCATACAACAGCAGAACAAGGCCGTGGGTGGGGGTGTGTGTGGGGGGGACACATTCTTAATAAGCACTACTAATAGAAGAGGAATGGCATATTGCAGCAATTGCTGATCTATAATTGTTTTGAAATCTCCCTAGGCCAATCGTGGTTGTTAGGTAAGCAGCCTTGGAGGTAGAAGATATTCCTTGAAAAAGGAACCTTGATTCAATTATGGGGAGAACTCCTTTAGCTATTGTTCTCTGTGGCCTTAGGCCATATTCTGAGAACCTCTTGGGAGTTTTTTCTCCCATCATTGGCTACATGTGAAGTATGAACTTCAGGAGAATTTCCTTCTTTGGAAGTTGCAGATCTTTCACCAATAAGTTACTGCTCATAGAATTTGGGAGCCCAGTCGTTTTAGATTTTGAGTTGTCAGGGCATTTAAGATTTGAGTTTGAGTATCTGAGGTGATGGTGCATGTGTGAAATGGTGGTGGGTACTGACTTGGGGACTAAAAATGTTGTCAAATACAATTAAATAAATCTAATTAGAAAAAATAAAAAAATGTATAAATTAAAAAAAATTATTTTTCTTTAAAAAAAAAAGATTTGAGTTTGAGTGGTTCATTAGAAACTTAACGTAACAGTTTTTGAAAGTTAGTAAGCCTCTGTTGTGTTTAGTTCTGGTCAGTCTCATGTGTCAGTAACCATAACCAAAGTTTACATGTGTTAGTAACCTCACCCAAAGATTTGAGAGTGCCTGTTTCTCTTCTCAGTTGGGTGAGGGAAGACCATATACTTAATGTGATTTTTACCACTAAGTTACTTTAGTCAGCTGAAAGCTTTCAGGGCATCTGTGCCCACCATGTTTTAATCCATCTCCCCCTTTTAGGTTCTAGAAGCATGCCGCATTTCCAACACTGCTGCAAGATCTTAGATTTCTGAACTCTTTCTGTTCCTTTGTGTTTCTGCTTGCAAATCATCTACTTCTTTCCTAACATTATTTCTTTATTTTGCCAAATAGCCTGTAGTAGCCAACATACACTTCTAGGACTCTGTTTTCCGAACTCCTTTTAGAACTACAAGTAGGCTTCTAGACAGCTTGTAAGTTATAATGGACAACAGCTTAATAATACATTTTGCCACTTTAAAACATGATTCTTCATTTTTCCATTATCACAGGCCCTAACTTATAGTCTTGGTCAATAACAGCCAGCTTCCAACTCAGGACAAGTAGAGAAAGCCCAATATATTAAAAAATAATCACATAGGTTACCCTGCTTCTAGTTAGCTTGCAGCTTCCTTGTGGCAACAATGTACCGTCAGAGTGGATCTAAGGTCTTCTCGGTATATAGTTTTTCCACTCCCTTGCTTGCCTTTGAGTCTCTGCCAAACCAGATGATGGTGGTGGCTGATTTCCTTGCTGTAGCAAACTCTTAATAAATAGCCTCTGTTTATGTGGAGTGGTCTTTGTTTATTTCTACAATAATATTAGGCTATTTTGTAGTAACATCTCAAAATAACAATGACTTAACACCACAGAGATTCTTATGTTGTCCACAGAGAGTTCCTTATTATTAAGATAACATCTCAAAATGTGACCTGCATTGTCACTAAATTAGTAAAGAAAAAGATGGAGAAGTATGTGGGCTTTTAACTGTCTCAGCTCAGAATTGACTTTGGCCAGAGCTGATCTGGGAAATGGAGGGAAATATGTGAATATAGTCTCTACCATAAGGATTTATCAAGAGCAATTTGATAAAAATATGCCACATTTCCTCCAGTCTGACATTTTTGAAGTCAAGATACAGGTCACCTTACTATTGAAATGAACATTTTGATATGTTTCTGTTAGTTTTCCTGAGAAGCTAATGTTGAAATTATATTGTTATATGAAATTAATGGTTCGTCAGTTAAAAAAAAATCTGACATGTTGGTAGTGTAATTTGTATTGAAGCCATTCCAACACCCAGAAGCCACTACCATCATTTATTTTCCTTTTTATTTTTTAACTTTCTGAATTTCCAGCATACACAAAAGTAAAAGAAATGTAGTACAATGAGCTCTCATATATTCATGGCCCAACTATAACAGTCATCAACTATGACTACCTTTGTCTAGTCCATATCTCCTCCATCCACTTTACCACAAAGCCAAATTATTTTTAAATTCCAAACATCATCTAAATATATTTTAGCATGTAGAGGAAAGAGTTAAGCATATATTAATTTTTATTTAAATCTAAAACATTATTACTTATATACCAAAACTTCGTCATTTTTGTGACCATTGTGTACTTAACTTGGATGTTAGAGACTATGAAAGTACAGTCATAGAAAACTACTAGAATGAATCTCTCTGACTCAACATTTTGTAAAGTATATGGCAAAGTATGTGACTCTCACAAAGTACTATGGGAAACAAAAGTTCTTTGGTCAAGTAAGACTGGGCAATCTTCATTCTCTTATAAGTTCATATTACTACAGAAAAGAATGTCATATTTTTTGTATTGTTCTATTTTGGTTAATAGTAATATATATATTAGAATATTACTAATAGTAATTGCATTAATTTTCTGTAGCTTGTGTAAAAACTCACAAATTTTAAGGTTTTTTTTTTTTTTTAAAGATTTATTTATTTATGCACACAAGAGCTGGGGTACAGGCCAGAGTCATGGCAGCTGAGAGGATTCACCAGACAGAGTGGGGAGCAGAACAGACAGATGGACTGAAAATACACTGCTGAGGGGAGCAGTGGGCACAGCAGGAAAGGTCTGCTACACCATGTGGGTCCCCTCTCTGGCTGGCAGCAGGGATCGAACTCATGCTGCAGTGGCTGCGGTTTGCTTCATAGTGCATTGCTCAACCCACTGCGCCACCAGGGAGGCCCAAATTTTAAGGTTTTAAGCAGCATATTCTCTCACAGTTGTGGGAGCTAGACTTCCAAAAATTAAGATTATAGTCCTAAAATGAAGGTGTTGACAAGACCATCCCCTTGCATAGGCTGTAGGAGAAAAGCTTTTCCTAGCCACTTCCAGCTCCTGTTGGCCACCAACATTCATTGGCTTCTGGATATACCATCCCAGTCTCTGCTTCCGTGGTCATGTTGCCATCTCTTCTTCCAGGTGTAACAGACTCCCTCTGCCTCTCATTTAACTTAATGGTATCTGCAAAATTCCTTTTTCAAATAAGGTAACATTTACAGATTCCAGCGATTATGAGGTGGGTATTTTGGGGATGCCATTATTCGGCCTACTACATCAGTTCTTTCTGTTGAGGGAGGTGAATTATGAAGGATTTTACTTATAATTATGCAATATTTGAATTTTTCAGCAAGAATGCATCTGTTTAATAACTAAAAAAGATTACATTTCTTTAAGAGTAAAACGAAGGGAGAAACTTCCTGTGTTTATTAATTCAGCAAATATTCTTACACTGCCTGCTGCTGAGCAGGTCCTGTGTTAGGGGGATAGAAGCAGTATCTGGAAGCAAAACTATGCTTATTTTGTTTTCTTCCTTCTCTGTCAAGAAGAGCGATGCTTGGTAAAATAATAATAAAATGATGGTTAACTTAGAGTTGAAACGCCAAATAAGTGAGGTAATAAAGAAATTCCTAGTTGTTCTAAATGGAATACTTTCCAGATACCGAAAGATCTGACATGTAAGATTACGTAAAAATTATTGATCTTTGATCTTGGAGAAGTGATAGGTCCCAAAACAAAGGATTTGGAAAATATCTTTGCTTTCAGAAAGGGCAAGAAAGTCAATTCTGAAAATTTTAGACTGGTGAGCTAAATGTTAAACCTAGAAAAATTGTATTTTATAATTTAGGAAAACTTAGAGGGGAAGAGTTTATCATTTTAGGGACCACCTTTCTCCATAAAAGTATAAGATGTCCTGGAGCCTCCCTGGTCGTGCAAGGGATTAAGGATTAAGGTGCAGCACGATGAAGCTATCCTCAGCCATTGCAGCACGAGTTCGATCCCTGGCCAGGGAACTGACCCACATGGTGCACAGACCTCTCCCGTCTTGTCCACTGCTCCCCTCAGCAGTGTATTTCAGTCAGTCTGTCTGTTTTGTTCCCCACTCTGCCTCTGGTGAATCTTCTCACCCTGTTCCACCCCATCACCTCTGGTCTGTACCCCAGTTCTTGTATGTATGCATAAATAAATAAATAAATCTTTTTTAAAAAAGTATAAAATGTCCTGATTTCATTTCTTACATAATAATTGATTGGGTTATATAAATTGAATACTCACAGTTTTCAGCAACATAATAACAAAGTTCATTTTGTCTTTTACAAAATGAAACATAAGCTGGTTGTCAAGTCATTTGATATATTCATAGCTAACTAGCAATTGTACTGGGAAAGAATTGATACTTTTTTGGTGAATTTTTGGGAAACTATGTCTCTAGAGGCCTGCTTTCGGACTGCATCCTGTCTCAGACTTGCTGCAAATATTCATGGGTGTATGTATATATAGTTATTTGCAAAATGTATTTTTAAAAAAAGTTTTTTTTTGACAACTCTAAGTCTATAAATTATAAAGTTTACCCATTTAAAGTATAGAATTTAGTGGTTTTTTTTTCTTAATATTTACCAAGCTTTATAATTAGCACCATAAACTAATTTTAGTTTAGAAGTAGAAAATGGGTTTATTTTAAATATAATGCTTTGAAATTTGGTTTGTTTTTTTTTTTTTTTTTTGGCTTAAAATTACATTATAAGGGGAATGGAATACATTGTCAATATCTGTTCAAACAGTACAGTTAGATAGAATTGCATCATTCTTTTTAATATCTGCTTTGTTGCATACGTAGATGTACAGTGGATTACTTGAACAGTCTTCCACTCATGAGCATGTACAACTGGCCTGCAGATAATCTTGTTTTATTCAACTTTGTTTCATTATAACATTGCTGAGTAAAAAAGAGTCTTGGCCGTTGTTCAATGCAAAGGTATTCAGAAAGTTGGTCTCAATGAACCTTATTTTGCTTAAAGTAATATCAGGAGCCTGTCCACTACACAAAATGAGGAGTTACTATATATTCCTTTATTTCTGTTGTAGTGTTCTTAACCTTGGTTTAAGCCATGTGGTAACCTTGCTACTACAGCCATATAATGTCTCAAGAGATAGTTTTTGAGAGAAGTAAAAGACTAAGTCCAAATTGCTAATAATTAAGAGAACAAGAACCTGGCTAATATTTTTGTTGTTGGTTTTCCTTTTCAAGTGTTCTGTTTTTCTAGCACCTGTTAGAGTTTAACAAACTAGAGTGTATCCCAAAAAACATGACTAAAAATCGGGGACAACTAAAGGGATGTTTAGGAGACATGTTTATTTCTTTTGTTCAACGTTTTTGTTTGTTTTTGAAAAAAAACTTGTATCATTTAATGAACCTTCCTCCAACTGGCTTCAAGGTACCAGAACATAGGCCCAGGACCTCCTCCACCAGGTGCCTTTAATATCTTTGGATCTTTTGCGGAAGACTGGCCTTCACTCTGACAGGCTGCTTGGGAGTTTTCTCCCCTCAAATTTTGTAGTAGTCCGGTCATACCACATTAGTGACAGGAACAGCTCCAGTTTTGTTTTTGGTAGCATTTGCCTATATCTGCTCACTGACCAAGGACTACAGTGTTTCAAGATTAACAATTGGGCAGAAGCTCTGATACCAATTTTCTCAAAAGGGCCTTCCTCACTGAAGATGATGTATGGGCAGCCAAGACAAAGAGTGGAGGCTCTGCGAAGTCCTGTGAGGAACCGATATAGAGAACCAAAATTCCTTTATTGAGCACTATCAATAGTGCTCTTGTATAGGCTGTGGGCTGATGTGGTTAGGAAACAAGCACTCTACTTTTAGGAAGCATTTATTTCATTGAGGGGAGATAGTTAACAAACAGATAATTTTAGAGCTACGTGTCAAGAAAATAAAACAGGGTAATTAGGTGTCTAGGCAAAGGCACTTTGAGATAACATAGGTTTGAATCCTAAATGACAAGGAGTTAGCTATCTGTAGAAATATGTATGTAACATGAGTGGTGGTTACATTTATTTAAAATAGAAATAGGGGCCTCCCTGGTGGTCTAGGGGTTTAGTCTCAGCACTACCAACATAACAGCCCCAGGGAGCTAACCCACATACAGCGCTGGAGACCTCTCTGCTGTTCCCCTTAGTGTATTTCAGTAGATCTGCCTGTTCTGCTCCCCATTTTGTCTCTGGTGAGTCCTCCCACCCCCTGCACCTCCGGTCTACATACATCTCAGTACTATTTTTTTGTCACCCCCCCCGTCCCCTCACTCCCTACATGCCAGTTCAATGCAAAAATAAACAAAATCTTCAAAAAGAAAATAGAAATAGGCTCCAGACCTCTAAACCTCATCTACAAAATAGTAAACCTACCTCTACTGGGGCCGTTAGAATCATTTGATGAGAAAGTGGGCTAAGTTGTTTTGGACTCCCCCATAACAGAATCTCAGTAGGCACTGAGTAAGATTTCATGATAGTCTACATAAAGAAACCATTCCTAGCAATTTTGCAGATCACAAATGAAATGACTGCCTTGACTTAGTAAGTTCCCTGTCAGTGGGGGACTTTAAGTATACATTAGATGGCGGTTCTTCCAGTATGTGGTAGAAGACATTCATGCATTAGGTAAGGAATGAGACAGGTTATCCTCAGAGGTCCTTTCCCTATCCCATTGTTAATAGGCTGACAATACCCTTTCTTCTGAAGATATCTTATACTTGCAGTCTAATTTGTAAAATCTAAAATTGGAGCTACTACGTGAAGTTGATGATGAGAGGCTGCCTGTTGTATGGTTCATTTGGGGACTCCTTGCATTTTTATGTACTATAGATGCATACTAAAAGCACTCTTAAAATTATTTTGTTTTTATCATTGTAACCACTACTTGAGGTAATCTTTTACAGAGTAGGAAATAGGCACAAAAAGGTTAAGAAATTCACCCTGATCCTTCAATAATCAATAATGGAGCTAGAACTGTAACCTAGGTCTCTAACTCCTAAATCATTGTGCATAGATCTTCTCTACCCCACCAGTACATGGTAATATTTTATCAACCAAAATCACTTTATAGCTTTTTTTTTCTTTTATAGGGTTAATTATATCGATTGTAAACATTCCTGGGAACGTCTGAAGGATTTTTTTCAGTTTGCTGGAGAGAAAGCCCTGGATCTATCAAGTAACATAAAGAAGTCTTTTGTGTGGGTTATATACATATAGATGTTTTCATGAAGAGGAGTGAAAAGCCAGAAGGATATAGACAAATGAGGCCTAAGACCTTTCCTGCCAGTAATTACACTGGCAACAGCCGGCAAATGTTGCAGGAGATTCGGGAATCCCTTAGGAATTTATCTAAACCGTCGGATGCAGCTAAGGCTGAGCATAATATGAGTAAGATGTCAGCTGAAGATCCTCGACAAGTCAGAAATCCACCCAAATTTGGGACACATCATAAAGCCTTGCTAGAAATTCGAAACTCTCTGCTACCATTTGCAAATGAAACAAGTTCTTCCTCTCGGAATACTTCAGAAATTAATCCTCAGATGTTTCAAGACTTGCAGGCTGCTGGGTTTGATGAGGTAAGAACTTTCAAACACAAAAGAAAGCTTTCTTACCTTAATAGACATAAAGTGATCTCATTTCTAAATATTCCCTTTGAGAGAATTTAACTGTGGATACAAATTTGTATATTGTATGAGCAGAGAATGTTGTTTACAATTCCATTAAAACAAAATAATTATTATCTCTTTAGTTTTCTCTGTGGTTTCTGGGATTTAAAAGGTCACATCATGAAGTCAGAGTGGAAGTGCAGTTGAAGAAAGCCACAGGTGAGGGCAGGGTAAGGACATCTGTTCATGTGCATTAGGGGCTCTGGTGAGCTTAATAACTTACTGAAATGACAGCTCCAATGATACAAAGTTCATGTTTATACTTCAGAGAAAGAACTATAATCCTGGATTTTAGTAAATTAGTATGCTTATTATCACTCTTAGACCCAAATCTTAAATTCACAGAACTAAAAATTTACCTGTTGATCAATCGCTAAGAATTCAGTTTGATTTTAATGAAATTTCAGTTCATGTTAATTATGCCAAGTCTTTAATATTTATCCTCAGAATTCATTTTTGAAAGTTTTTCACAGCACATGTTATCATTTAGGTTATAAATTTATTTTCCGTGATGACATACTTTATATTAGCTAACAAATCATATCTTAAATTCCTTGTTAGAAAAGTTAAAGTATAAAGGAAAAATTGAGAATCACTTTTAGCTCTGGTACCGTTAAAATGTCTTCATTATTATTAGTATTCAGTAACCACATTTTTAGATCACTACCTTTTTTTTTTTTTTGGCATAAGCAAATTTGAGGCTTTATTTCTTATATTAAATAGAAGTCTTACAGCTGCATTCAGGGCTTGGCATAGTGACTTCACAATGCCACAAGGGAACCAGTTACTTTCCCTCTGCTATCCTTGGCGTATGGTTTCCATCCTTGTGGTTGGAACTCTGGAGCACTGAGCTGTCATATTGGAAGATCAGGGTCATCAAACTGAGGAAGTTCAGGCACATTGGGAGCCTGGGCACAGGTGATTCTGCTGACAAGCCCGGTTGATTCCTAGCTGGCAGTTGCCATCACCAGAGGTCATTCCTGTCTCCAGTCACTGAGTTGCCCTACCTCCAAGATAATCCAGCTGAGATTCAGTATCTCCTTGGCAGGCAGGAAGCTTTCAGGATAACCCCCTAGTCAGGAACAATGGTGGATGCCATCTTGGCAACATGCTGCCATCTCAGAAGCATCCCCTTAACCCAGTTAATATAATAATTTTTTTTAAATGGAAGCCTAAGTATGCATTATAATAAAAGGCTTGAAAAGGGCAAGATATGATGAAATTAGGAAGGAAAAATATTCTTTCTGGCCTATTTACTCATCCATTTGATTATTTTCTATCAATTTTACACTTAAATGTTTCAAAAACACTGAATTTGCACCAGAAAAATCAATATTGAAAGAGAGGGTGAGAGGACCCAGGATGTTTTCCTGATTAATAGTTGGAGGATTAAGAAAATGACTTGAGGGTCTCTCTGGTGGCACAATGGGTTAAGCACCGCACTGTGAAGCATCCGCAGCTACTGTAGCACAAGTTCGATCCCTGGCCAGGGAGTGACCATATGGCACAGCAGACCTCTCCTGCCTTGCCTGCTGCTCCCCTCAGTGTGTTTCAGTCAGTTTGCCTGTTCTGTTCCCCACTCTGTCTCTGGTAAATCCCCTCACTCTCCACACCTTTGGCCTGTATCCCAATTCTTGTGTACATTAATAAATAAATCCTTAAAAAAAAAACGACTTGAATGAATATTTTCCAGAGCACTTTCTTCTTGATCCCTTAGACAAACGGCTAAGAATAAAAGGATGGCAGAATCATTGATCTTGTTCTTTTTTTTAATATATTGCTAGGAAAAGAGAATTTATAAAAATCATATTTAATATGATTTTTTATGAAGCTATCTGCAGCCACTGCAACACAACTTCAATCTCTCGCCAGGGAGTTGACCCACAAGGCGCAGCAGACCTCTCCTGTCTCACCCACTGCTCCCCTCAGGAGCGTATTTCAGTAGATCCACCTGATCTGCTCCCTACTCTGCCTCTGGTGAATCATCTTACAACCCGCACCTCTGGCCTACTCCCCAGCTCTTGTTCCCCAGCTCTTGTATGCAAAAATAAATATTTAAAACTAAAAAAAGAGTTGCCTCCCTGGTGGTGCAATGGGTTAATAAGCACCGCACTGTGAAGCAAACCTCAGCCACTGCAGCATGAGTTTGATCCCTGCCACTGGCCAGGGAGGGGACCCACATGGTGCAGCAGACCTCTCCTGCCTCACCTGCTGCTCCCCTCAGCAGTGTATTTCAGTCAGTCTGCCTGTTCTGTTCCCCGTTCTGTCTCTGGTGGATCCTCTCACCACCTGCACCTCAAGCATGTACCCCAGTGCTTGTATGCATAAATAAATAAATATTTTTTTAAAAAAAGAAAGCTAACGCATTGGTCAATGTCCTGTTTGTTGGCAATAAATAACAATTGCTTTGATTACAAAGGTATTTTAGCATATTTAAGATGACCTCTAAAGTCATGTAGGCAAGTCACTTTATCATGCAGGGTATCTCCCATATAAATAGGAGGTTTACATGTTATATTGAACTTCTAGATAGTTTTTTCTCTTTAAAAGAAAAAAAGATGATAGGTTTATTGTAATCACGTTTGAAAATTGTCACCTGGGGCCTCCCTGGTGGCGCAACTGGTTGAGCACCACACTGTGGGGCCTCTGTGGCCTCTGCAGTGTGAGTTTGATCCCCAGCCAGGGAGGGGACATGTGGCGCAGCAGACCCCTCCTGTCTCCCTGCTGCTCCCCTCAGCAGTGTATTTCAGTAGATCTGCCTGTTCTGCTCCCCATTGTCTCTGGTGAATCCTCTCACCCCCCCACACTTCTGGCCTATATCCAAGTTCTTGTATACATAAATAAAATCTTTAAAAAATAATAATAAATGAAAAAAAAGAAAATTCTTACTTTCTGATAATTACTCCCCCAGCAAGATTGCTTTACCAAAAGCTTTTAAACATCTATTGACTTAAATTATAAAGGTACGATATTGTTTATACTCAGTGATTCTGCCTCCTTGAATCATTCATTTCAGTAGCTTTCCATTATACTGCAGAATTTGTTCAAGATCTTAATTTGGTGATTCAAAATCCTTACTCAGTTTTTCCTTCATTGTTTTTTAGCATTTTATAAACTCTAATTGTAAAACATGTAAAAAAACTGTGCTTGCTTTTTAGCCTTAAACTAATTAAAACAAATGTGAGTAAAACCCGTAAAAAAGTTAACAATAACAACCATCATCTTAATTTTAATTTTGCTCTTTTCCTCCCAAATTTATCTAACTCTTTCTAACCCTTTTCTGTAAATCTCTACTAAAAAGTGCTTTAAATGTATAGCAAGTTTTTAAGCCTTGCTTTGGGCCAATCCTATTTAGCTAAACTTTTACCCTCAAAAAAATAAATAACTTTAAATACTTAACTTAGTAACTATATTCTTTGTTCTTTCTTTATTGTACCCTAGTTGTATTAAAATTCCTTTCCATTAAAAATTTTATATATTTGTCTTAATGCAGCAAATAACAAAACCCATTCAAAAAAAGCAAGCTTAAAAGTTCTAAGTGCTCCTCTCCCTACCCTGTAACATAATCTGTTTCTTTAGTTATGCCAAGTTTGAGACAGTTGCAGTTTTTTGAGAATTAGAATCTCGAATATCTCAAGGTTAATGTTCTTATAGGAATAAATGTTAAATGGGATTGATGTATTTGGAAGTACATAAATTTGTAATCACTGGAATGTGGTTTTGCTACTAAAGCATACTAATGTGGACATACTGTTTTCTTATAAGACTTATATTTCAAAGTTACTGATTTGATCGTGTTCTTTTTCACACTGGCATGGACAGCCCCACTTAGGGAACAATTGCTTAATATTGTTACAGATGTAATAAATTCTAAAATATTACAATATTCAAAGATAAATGCCAGCATTAAAATCACCATTAAAAAGATCATTGACTGAAATTCTAGTGCATTTGACAAGAATCTGGTCTGCCATATTGAAAAAGAAGTGTCTCCTGGTCAATTTTAATTTGTATTATTTTTATTTTGTATACAAAATAAGACTTACATTCTTTGCAGCTAACTACACATTTTTTAAATCTGATTGGCATTAAGTGTGTCCATGCTGTACCTTTGTATCAGATATGGATTGATTTTGCTTGTTTTTAACAAAAAATTCAAATAATGCTTTTTTTTTAAAGGTTTATTTATGTAAACAAGAACTGGGGTACAGGCCAAAGATATGGGTAGGTAAGAGGATTCACCAGAGACAGAGTGGGGAGAAGAACAGGCAGATCTACTGAACTATACTGCTGAGGGGAGCAACAGGCAAGACAGGAGAGGTCTGCCTTGCCATGTGGGTCACCTACCTGGCTGGGGATTGAACTTGTGCTGCTGTGGCTGCAGATGGCTTCATAGTGCTGCACTTTAACCCCTTGCGCCACCAGGAAGACCCCCGAGATAATGCTTTAAACAAAATAGTTACTCAGATTATATAACTAGCATTGGTCTAGCCTCTTAGAGATGTTAGAACTAAGGTCTTTCAAAATAAGACTTGAATTACCCTCCTTAGTGGCAACTAGCCACTATAGCATATCAGTTGCATAGGAAACAGGATGCAAGAAGATCAGTACCTAAATAAGGATAACAACATTCCTCCAGAATACCCTGCTTTATCTCATGGGTCAGAATTTTCATGTGGTCACTGTCAGTGTAAGTAAAACTTGCAAAAAAATCCGTAACTTTGTCCAAGAAAGGGGGAATGGCTCTTGAGTAGGCAACAGGTCTCTGCCATACCTTCTTTTGGTTGGTCTCACACTGCACTTATTTCACTTATGAGGCTCATAGTCTTTTTAAGTCATTTCTCATTTTATTTTTATTTATTTTTTTATAGTGTTTTGTTTTCTGGTTTTTTTTTTAAAGGTTTATTTATGCATACAAGCACTGGGGTACAGGTCAGAGGTGTGGGGGGTGAGAGGATTCACCACAGACAGAGTGGGGAGCAGAACAGGCAGATCAACGGAAGTACACTGCTGAGGGGAGCAGCGGGCACAGCAGGAGAGGTCTGCTGCACCATGTGGGTCCCCTCCCTGACCGGCAACAGGGATTGAACTTGTGCTGCAGTGGCTGTGGTTAGCTTCATAGGGCGTTGCTTAAAGCACTGCGCCACCAGGGAGGCCCTTGTTTTCTGTTTTTTATTTTTTTTTCAACTGTATTTTTTTTTTTTAGATTTATTTATTTATGCATACAAGCACTGGGGTACAGGACAGAGATGTGGGGGGTGAGAGGATTCACCACAAAGAGCAGGGAGCAGAACAGGCAGATCAATGGAAGTACACTGCTGAGGGGAGCAGCGGGCACAGCAGGAGAGGTCTGCCATGCGATGTGGGTTCCCTCCCTGGCCAGCAGCAGGGATCAAACTTGTGCTGCAGTGGCTGAGGTTTGCTTCATAGTGTGTTGCTTAACCCACTGCGCCACCAGGGAGGCCCTCTCGTTTTATTTTTAAAGATTTATTTATGCATATAAGAACTGGGGTACAGGCCAGAGGTTCCAGGGGAAGGAGGTATGTGAGAGGATTCACCAGAGACAGAGTGGGAAGCAGAACAGGCAGAAAGAATGAATTACACTGCTGAGGGGAGCAGTGGGTGAAACAAGCAAGGTTTGCCACACCCATGTGGGTCAGCTCCCTGGCCAGGGATCGAACTCATGCTTCATTGGCTATGGACAGCTTCACAGTGCCGGGATTCAACCCCTTGTGCCACCAGGAAGGCCATCATTTTAAAATATTGTTTCAGGGTGGCGCAGTGGGTTAAGCAACACACTATGAAGCAAAACACCGCCCCCGGTCAGGGGGTGATCCACATGGTGCATCAGACCTCTCCTGCCTCGCCCGCTGCTCCCTTCAGCAGTGTGTTTCAGTCAGTTTGCCTGTTCTGCTCCCCTCTGTCTGGTGAATCCTCTCACCTCCCGCGCCTCTGGCCTGTACCCCAGTTCTTGTATGCATAAATAAGTAAATCTTTAAAAAATGAAATATTGTTTGAAATACTAAATCCAAAAAATGAAATATTGTTTGAAATACTAAATCCTCTAGGACAAGTAAGTATCTACAACTCTCTTGAAAAGTGTACGTCAGTATACTTTCAGCATGCTAGTATTTATTTATATTTACATGTAACATAAAGGACAAGTAGCAGAGCAGGTAAACAACCCTCATATGAGCTCCAGGCACTGTGTGTAAGTGATTTTACTTGTTTTCTTTTTTATCCTCACATCCACTGTGTGAGTGTATTACAGGTGAAGAAATTGAACTCTGAAATTTTAAATAACTTGCCAACGTTCATATAATTCTAAGCACAACACAAATCTAGTGTATTTTTGCTTCTAAGCATGAAAAACAAAAACATAGTAATGAATTGTTAGAACTAAAGCTCAGTTCTGTTGGATTCTAAACAATCTTTCCATCATACCTTCAAACATCGTACAGTCGTCATTACATAATCATATATGGTTTGTTTTTCTTCTATCTAAATTTGTGTCTTTGTAAGTAAAGTTTCCACTTCTGAAAATGAAAACTCTAGGAACATAGGTATCAGAACAACTTAGCTCTCTTATATATATACCCAGTGGCAAGATTGCTTAATACAGTGCTTTCATGATACAAACAGTTATTTCTACAATTTTGATTTGTAACCTTTTAATAATACAATAGTATTTTTATTTATATAAGAATTAAATTAAGAAAATCAGAATCACAATTCTATGATTTTGCCCAGAATTTAGTCCTAGGCGAAAACAGTAATATGTTACATAAAGGTGAAAATATTAAACATTTGAAGGGTCTGAGCAGTTTCGTTTCCTTTAGTAATTTGATTGTGTAGATTTCTAGAGTAGTTATAAATAGGACATTACTATTATGGGTTGGGTTCCTGTCCTTTGTAATTATGAACTTCTGTAACAGCAATCACTGTTTATCCCTCTTATTAATTATACAACTTAAATTTTGTTTCTTTTTTTAAACTGTATTTAGGACATGGTTGCACAAGCTCTTCAAAAAACTAACAACAGAAGTATAGAAGCTGCAATTGAGTTCATTAGTAAAATGAGTTACCAGGATCCTCGGCGGGAACAGATGGCAGCAGCGGCTGCCAGACCTATTAATGCCAGCTTGAAATCAGGTGATTAATCAAACATTTTTTTCCAGTCCCCACTGTTATAGTTTTAAAAAATTTAGGTCTATCAGATCTTCAGTCCTAGAAACTGTTAAAGGGATCCCAGTAAGTAAAAGCCTCAAAGTAGAATTATGCTATGGTATTATTCCAAAATGAATTTGAGGATGTGGTCCTAATTTCTGTAGGTAATTCTGATAAGGAGCAGCCTAGCTTGACAACTATTTGACTGGTTACACTGCAACTGAGATACTTCTTTTATTTTTAACTTTCTTCATTTTTTTATTTTTGCAGAGAAGAACTGTGATATAGGCCAGAGGTGAGAGGAGTGAGAGGACTCACCAGAGACAGACTGGGGAGAACAGACAGATCTACTGAAATACTGCTGAGGGGATCCAGGGCAAAGACAGGAGGGGTCTGCTGCTCTAGTGGTGATAGCACTGAGACTTAGCCCCTAAGCCACCAGGGAGGCCCTAAAATATTTACCGTTTTTTAAACTTCAATATTATTCAAACAATTTTTTTTCTTAATTTTATAAGAGTGGAACATGTTTCCCATAGGACATTTAGAAAGTAAATAAGCAAAAAGAAAACAATACTAAATTTTGGTGTGTTTCGTTTTACACTCTTACTGTAGAAAATCTGAGTGAGTTTGTTATATATGTATATTTTGGTTTTTTAAGAAAAAATGGGTTCATGTTAAAATTTTGCTAATTTATTCACTTAGTATACTGTGTGTAACTTTCCCTATTTAATGTTCTGCAACATAATTGACTACATTAAAATAGTCATTACACACTTTATTTAGCCAGTTTCCCATTTTTTGACATTTGCCTTATTTCCTTTCCTTTTTTTTGCTTTGCTGTTACAGACAGCACTGCAATTAATGTTTCTGTACATTCTTAAAAATTTCATAAATTTTAAAGGACTTTTTTTAAAGATTTACTTATTTATACATACAAGAGCTGGGGCACAGGCCAGAGGTGTGGAGGGTGAGAGGATTCACCAGAGACAGAGTGGGGAGCAGAACAGGCAGATCGACTGAAACACACTGCTGAGGGGAGCAGCAGGCTAAGCAGGAAAGGTCTGATGTACCATGTGGGGTCCCCTCCCTGGCCAGGGATCGAACTCACACTGCTGTGCAGTGGATGCTTCACAGTGCTGCGCTCAACCTGATGCGCCACCAGGGAGACCCAAGGACTTTTTTTTTTTTTTTAAAGATTTATTTATTTATGCATACAAGCACTGGGGTACAGGCCAGAGGTGTGGGGGGTGAGAGGATTCACCACAGAGAGCAGAGAGCAGAACAGGCAGATCAATGGAAGTACACTGCTGAGGGGAGCAGCGGGCACAGCAGGAGAGGTCTGCTGCGCCATGTGGGTCCCCAGCCTGGCCGACAGCAGGGATCGAACTCGTGCTGCAGTGACTGCAGTTTGCTTCATAGTGCGTTGCTTAACCCACTGCGCCACCAGGGAGGCCCCCAAGGACTTTTTTTAAGGACTTATTTTATTTATTTATGCATACAAGAACTGGGGTGTAGGCCAGAGGTGAGTTGAGGTTGAGAGGATTCACCAGACAGAGTGGAGAGCAGAATAGAGAGAATGACTGAAATACACTGCTGAGGGGAGCAGCTGGCGAGACAGGAGAGGTCTGCTGCACCATGTGGGTCAGCTTTCTGGCCAGGAATCGAACTTGTGCTGCAGTTGATGCCACATTTAAAGGAATGAACTTTGGTGGAAAACTGAAAATAGAATGTGAGACCTGACTGGAGAAGTACCTATGGACTTTTCTGTGCAGGACTGTTTTATTGATTTTAGCCTAAGAGCAGCAGAAAAGTATGGAAGCATTTCAAGCAGGATAGTGACATGATTAGATTTGAATTTCAAAAAGATTGACTAGTGAATGAGAATGGATTAGAGCGAGCATGGCAGGGTATCAGGATAGACTTGATAAGATACAGTATTCCTTGAGAAATGAAGATAATTTGGACTAGCAGCTAGCAGTGGAAGAAGGGATAGGAGTAAAATTGACAAGAACTTGATGATACATACATGGTGGGTGATAATGAAGTGGGATGACTTACGCTTTTGGTGTAGAAAAATAAATATATTTTATTAAGAAAGGAAATTCTCAGAGGAATGGAATTTTTTTTTGAATTTTTTTCTTTCATTTTAAATATTTTTTATTTTTACTTACTTTTATGAAGAAGAACTTAGTGTAGGTCAGAGGTATGGGGACTAAGAGGATCACCAGAGACTGAGTAGGTAACAGAGTAGGCAGATTACTAAAATACACTGTTAAGAGGAGCAGTGGGCGAGACAGGAGAGGTCTGCTGCGCCATGTGAGTCAGCTTCCTGGCCAGAGATTGAACTTGTGCTGCAGTGGTTGCCCATAGCTTCATACTGATGAGACTTAACTCTTTGCACCACCAGGGAGACCCCTATATATGAAATAATATCTTTACAAAATTTTCCATCTTTTTTTTTTTGTAAAGCAAAATAACTTTTAGGATCAGAGATGGGACTGTTAAATAAATTAGGGTATACCCATACAATGAAATACTATGGCAATATTTTTTTTAAGTGAAGAAACAATATACAGAGTATTTGGGGTTTATTGTTTGTTTGTTTTGTTTTTAATGAAAAGAGTCATGGACAATACTATATCTAAGAGGTATACTGGTTTTTTAGTATGTTCCTAAAATATCGTACTCATGAAATTAGTTACCAGCTGAGGAAACTGGCTGGCTAGGGAAAGGTACACAGCGTTTTGTACCTCTTGAATTCTGAGTATGAATATGTATTGCCTAGTCAAAAATAAATAAAAATTTAAAAGGTAAAACAAAACCACTTACTGAAATAGAAGAATTATTATTTAGTGAATGTTGGAGTTAACATTTTTTCCCCTTTGTTTTATAACCATAGGGAGTGTGCAACAATCAGTTAACCGCAAACAAAGCTGGAAAGGTTCTAAAGAGTCCTTAGTTCCTCAGAGACATGGCCCTCCACTTGGGGAAAGCGTGGCTTATCGTTCTGAAAGTCCCAACTCACAGACAGATGTAGGAAGACCTTTGTCAGGATCTGGTCTAACAGCCTTTGCGCAAGCGCACCCTAGCAACGGACAGAGAGTGAACCCCCCGCCACCTCCTCAAGTAAGGAGTGTCACTCCTCCACCACCCCCAAGAGGCCAGACTCCTCCTCCAAGAGGTACAACTCCACCTCCTCCCGCGTGGGAACCGAACTCTCAGACTAAGCGCTATTCTGGGAACGTGGAATTTGTCATCTCCCGAATCTCTCCTGTGCCACCTGGAGCCTGGCAGGAGGGCTATCCTCCACCACCTCTTAATCCTTCCCCTATGAATCCTCCTAATCAGGGACAGAGAGGTATGAGTTCTGTTCCTGTTGGCAGACAACCAATCATCATGCAGAGTTCCAACAAATTTAACTTTCCACAAGGGAGACCTGGAATTCAGAATGGTAGTGGTCAGACTGATTTTATGATACATCAAAATGTTCCTGCTGGTGCTGTGAATCGGCAGCCACCTCCTCCATATCCTCTGACCCCAACTAATGGACAAAGCCCTTCTTTACAAACAGGGGGGTCTGCTGCTCCTTCATCATATACAAATGGGAATATTCCTCAATCTATGATGGTGCCAAACAGAAACAGTCATAACATGGAACTGTATAACATTAATGTACCTGGACTTCAAACAACTTGGCCTCAATCATCTTCTGCTCCAGCCCAGTCATCTCCGAGCAGTGGACATGAAATTCCTACATGGCAGCCTAACATACCAGTGAGGTCAAATTCTTTTAATAACCCATTAGGAAACAGAACAAGTCATTCCACTAATTCTCAGCCTTCAGCTACAACAGTCACTGCTATTACACCAGCTCCTATTCAACAGCCTGTGAAAAGCATACGTGTATTAAAACCAGAGCTACAGACTGCTTTAGCACCTACCCACCCTTCTTGGATGCCACAGCCAATTCAGACTGTTCAACCTAGTGCTTTTTCTGAGGGTGCCACTTCAAATTTGACTGTTATGCCACCTGTTGCTGAAGCTCCAAACTATCAAGGTCCACCACCACCTTATCCAAAACATCTGCTACACCAGAATCCATCTGTTCCTCCATATGAATCAATAAATAAATCTAGCAAAGAGGATCAGCCAAGCTTGCCCAAGGAAGATGAGGGTGAAAAAAGTTATGAAAATGTTGATAACGGGGATAAAGAAAAGAAACAGATTACAACATCACCTATCACCGTTAGGAAAAATAAGAAAGATGAAGAGCGAAGAGAGTCTCGTATTCAAAGTTATTCTCCTCAGGCATTTAAATTCTTTATGGAGCAACATGTAGAAAATGTACTCAAGTCTCATCAGCAACGTCTGCATCGTAAAAAGCAATTAGAGAATGAAATGATGCGGGTAAAACCTTTTAAAATGTTAATACTCGATCATCTGTTTACTTGGTGTTTATTTTAAAATATTAAGCTCTGGTATTTTTCTATTTTTATCTAAATATATTATTTCCAGTAATTTAAAAGTCAATAAACATCAAAATACTTTTGATTATAATGTTTTTTTAATGTTTCAGGATTTAGTCAAATATCTCTAATAACAGTAATAAATTTATAGAAGTATAACTTACAATGTATAGTTTAGGTGTACTTAATCCCTCTATATTGAAATTGGAGCAAGGGTTATTGGCTAGGTGTTAAATATTGTCTGCTAGTATTTGAAAATAAGCTAGAAATATCTGGGTCATATAACTTGAAACATTTGTTAAACACTTTCACTTAGAATAGTTTTGGGGCTGGCACTTAAGTCATTACTTTCATCTTACTGGAAAGTGTCAGAGACATCTCCCTTTTGTTATAATACCCTTCTAATTTCATTTTTATAATGTACTGGAAAAATGTACTAAAATTAAGAAACTACTAAAAAAGCACAAGTAAATACAATAAGTTTAGTTTGTTCTCTATTGTGAGTCCATATATACCTCTTCATTAGATGTTATCATGGTGCTATTAATTATGATTTTTATCATATGTTTGAGGAAGGTCAAAGATTTGACTCATATCTATCTCCCATAAGCCAGGTGGCTTGAATTTGTGATAAAAAGTTCCTCACTTGAGAAAACCATTCTTTTAAAATGACTTTTTTCCTAAATCTGATTTCTAAATTATTATTCCTGCTATTGAATTTGTTAGATGAGAAATACTTATAGTACTCTATATGACTTACCCATATTTTAGCCCTTAGGATTTCTTACTAAGGTCTGTCTGTTATGTATTTTCTTAGTTTATTTTTCCTTTTTCCTCTTCACTTTCACTAATAGCTGATTTAAACTTTTATGGTGTTGGAAGCTTTGCTGACTTCTGTAGCCTCCATTACTGTGTAGGCAAGTAAGATTTTCAGAGAAACGGTTCTATACTCAGTCTGGCATGTCACCCTTCTTTCTGTAAAGATTTTGCATGCAGATGCGCATCCTAACAGAAGCATGAGGTTGCTTTATTTTAATTAGTCTTGCATTTCTATTACTAGAATTTACTTTTCAAATGAAATTCTTTTTCTGTTGAAATCCTTAAATTAGTTCATTAGCCAAAAATAAATGTTTCCTTCCTTTTAAATCCAGGTTATTCCATGTCTTCTTAGAAGTTGGAAGTTATTCCTGTTTTTTTCTGTGTTTTGGTATCTTCATAAGTTACACTTACTAGTCTTTGCACTTACTAGTCTTTGAAATGTTCCAAAATACGTAAAAGATGTCTTGTAATCAGGGGCCTCCCTAATGGCCTAGGGGTTATGTTTCAGCACTGCCATGGCTAGCACCTGAGTTCTATTCCCAGCCAGGTTGCTCACCCACATATGGTGCAGCAGACCTCTCCTGTCTCACCCACTGCTCCCTTTAGCAGTTTATTTCAGTAAATTTGCCTGTTCTGCTCCCCACTTATCTCTGGTGAATCCTTGACCTCCCTCCATTGCCCTCCCACACATACCTCTGGCCTACACCCCAGTTCTTCTATGGGCGAAAAAAAAATACCTTGTAATCAAACAAATTGTCCCTTTCAAATAAGGCAGGAGAAATCCTTTGTATTTTGCAGTGGTGATTGTAAGTCCTACCTTTAATGCCCCAAGAAAGAGGAAATGAAAGACTATTAGTGAGTGCTTAGGTTAGATAATGTCTTGTCTTAATACATCAACATTTTTGAATAAATGAGCCTGGAATGGAAGGAATTCTTTTATGAAGTTTAAAATGGGAGAAAGAATTTTTGAGGCCTAGGCATTCCACAGAGAGAAGCACATAATGAAGGCAATATAACCATGCAATTTGGGATGAATATGCATGTAGAGATAGATGAGGATGCATGCTAATAGATGTTTGATTATTGCACATTGGGAATTTTTTTTGGTTGCATTAGAGAGGAGTAGGAAATTGACTGTTGGTCTCTTCTTGCTCTTCACAGCAGAATCTGCATATATACTCACCCTGTATATCCTGTTAACTCCCTTAAGGTGCACTTCTGATAATTAATTTTCTATGAAATATATTCTAGATTTCTAACATGCTTTATTAAAAATGACTATGCATTTAACTGTTAAATATATGCCTGAATTTTTTCTAAGCTATTTCTTAATATTCAATATAGAAGATAATTCGTTATATAATATTTAGTTTATTTGTCTAGGTTGGATTATCTCAAGATGCCCAGGATCAAATGAGAAAGATGCTTTGCCAAAAAGAATCTAATTACATCCGTCTTAAGAGGGCTAAAATGGACAAGTCTATGTTTGTGAAGATAAAGACACTAGGAATAGGAGCATTCGGTGAAGTTTGTCTAGCAAGAAAAGTAGATACTAAGGCTTTATATGCAACAAAAACTCTTCGAAAGAAAGATGTTCTACTTCGAAATCAAGTTGCTCATGTTAAAGCCGAAAGAGATATCCTGGCTGAAGCTGACAACGAATGGGTAGTTCGTCTGTATTATTCATTCCAAGATAAAGACAATTTATACTTTGTAATGGACTATATTCCTGGAGGTGATATGATGAGCCTGTTAATTAGAATGGGAATCTTTCCAGAAAATTTAGCACGATTCTACATAGCAGAACTTACCTGTGCAGTCGAAAGCGTCCATAAAATGGGTTTTATTCATAGAGATATTAAACCTGATAACATTTTGATTGATCGTGACGGTCATATTAAACTGACTGACTTCGGCCTCTGTACTGGCTTCAGATGGACTCATGATTCTAAGTACTATCAGAGCGGTAAGTAAAATCATAACATTTGTGCCACATGCTAGTGTGATTTCTTAATGCAATGAAATGTAAGATACAGTTACCACTGGATGGGAGTCAGAAGTCCTGGTTCAGGTCTCCAGTGTAGGATGAATGCGAGTGAATCCTTAGACACGTAAAACAATTAGCGCATGTTTGAGTCAATTATTTCTCAATGTCATTAACATTTTTCTGTTAATTTTTTATTTCTTATAAATTTGAAATGTGTCAGGCAAATAATATTTTAAACATGATTTTTAAATGAAACCCCATACCCACCATTCAGTTTGATTATCAGTATTTCTGAAGCTCTTTACTATCACTTCTCTTCTCTTCCCAACAGGTAACCTTTATTTCACAACTTTATAATCAGGTCCTTGCTTTTCTCTATTTTAGACACATCTGGATGCATTATTGTAAGAATTTTGCTTAGAAAAACACACTTGGGGCCTCCCTGGTGGTGCAGTGGGTTAAGCAACACACTATGAAGCAAACCGCAGCCACTGCAGCACGAGTTCGATCCCTGCCGCCGGCCAGGGAGGGGA